>JBBPUP010000206.1:0-36855 GCA_038094735.1 Exsudoporus floridanus
GTCCATTTAGCGATGTTGATTGAGAACTGAGCTGCAGGAGAGAGATCTTCATCAAGAGACTTGGTAGTAAAATACTTATTGATATGATCCATTGCCAGAATGATGGTTGCCAAGTTTAAAGTCTCCTGTGAAAAGAAACTGGTTGTGTACTTGAGAATCTAATTGAGTAAGCAAGTTTGGTCAGTGTTATCATGCCTCAAGGATGCCTTGAGGTCACATCACTGCACCTTCAAGGTATTATGCAGCTCAGCCAGCAATGCCCACTCCCTGTCTCCCAGCTTGCATTTCCTCAAGTTTCTCTGCTGGGTAATCTGGTCAACTGCCACTCAATGTGAGAGCATGTAATCCAGCACATCAAAGGTGGAATTCCACTGGATGGCAATATCTTGTGGCATCAACGTGATGCCCTCCTTCAAGTCTTCAAGGATTTGTTTCCAGGCCAGCAGAAGAACTGTACTTGAATGAACAATTTTAATTGCAAGTTTATGGATCTGTGGAGCATTGTTAGGCAGCAGGTATGTCTATAATATTCACATACTTTTACCAGCACTAACTTCAATGGATGAATGCTTTTCTGCAGCTTGCTGCGCTCCTCTGCTGTCAAGAGATTAACTTCATTGACCAATCCCTCCTCATTATCCACAGGAATAATTGCTTCCTCATTGTCTTGCCCCTCATATTCTTCCAGCACCACACCCTCCTCATTCTTGTCCTCTTCCTCACTGTCTGGCCCCCCTGCATCAAGCACAGCATCCGCATTTTTTTTCTTGATGTCAAACAGCCAAAGCAGTGACTTTGCCACCAGATTGATAACATGCAAGAAACACTGGGTCTAATTCAATACACCTGCAAATTCTGGGTCTGATTCAACATGCCTGCAAATTCTGGGAGCAGAATGGCAAGGTGATTAATCATTGCATCATTATTCAATGCATTGTCACATGTCACACCCAGAAGCTACAGTACTCAGTCAATGGTAAGTCCATTTACTTATTTCATACCTTCTCTGCTATCCCAAAATCCTCCAGGATGCAGGCAAATGCTTTTGCCAACTCAACACCTATATGAGACTAGTGCTCTGTTATTGCCAATGTTGCCATTTCTCAGGTAAGACACACACCTTTGCTATTTCTATGACATCTAATGGAAATGTCAGGGGTGCGCTGTCTTTCTTGAGGTGGACACAGAATGCCACAAATGCCCAGTGGTTTGGGGCAGTCCATGTGTCCATTGTGAAGTGAAGCTTGCCTCCATATTTCTAGTGAGTCCCTTCAGCCGACCGCTGTCTTTTTTTGTGTCAACACTAATTTATCCTCAACATATTAGCAATCCATTTCTGTGTATGAGTGAATACCTGTTTGACATCACAATATTGTCTTGGCTGATGGTATGTAATATTCTGGCCAACTTGTTTTCATCAGATTTAAAAATCCCTGATCCTTGACTATTGTGAACGGACACAGGTTTTTTGTAATCCAATGCACAATCTCAATCCTAGGCCATTATGCAATATCAATCAGTGTCATCATGCAACCTGACACAATGAGATCCATACCTGGTCTCAATGCAGATATGCTGTCTATGACTGTAAGTGATCCTTCCTTTTCCCTTTCATTCAAATGCCACCATGATTGATCCAGTTCATAGAATCTCTTCAACAATGTTCTTTCGAACCTGGCCTGTGTTCTTTGCATTATCAGCAGCCTAGAGCACTTCATTGCCCCAGCATGATTTTACATGCTTATGCATATTGCCTGTGGAATGTGCATCTTTGGTGTCCATGTACCAATGCACTCTAGCTTTGCAGCCACATGCACTGCACTTAAACTCATGGATGCAATAACCTTCAAGCACTTTGATGTCTGGCATTTGTTCAAAGAATTGATAAATAGGTGATGTCTATTCCTTTTGTAACCATGCTGTCTTATTGTTTAATCTTTTGGATGTACAGGTCTAAGCCAATGGATGGACTTAGCTCCTCTGCAGGGATCTCTTCAGGCCTGGGAGGTGGAATCTCTACAATACTTGGTGAGCAGCTGTAGTCATGTGAATCATCCAGGCCTTCATCCTCTGACTCTGTCTTGATCTCCAAGTCCCTGACATTTGCTGGGTGCTAGTGGACCTTGGCAGGCTCCACTCTTGCCTTTTTCGCTGTAGCTTTGTCTGCAGTTCTGAGGTGATTGGTTGCACTTAACTGCCGCTTTTGTGAGATGGTGGCTGCCTTCTCTTCCATTGCAACCTTGGCCTTCTCAGTCATCCACAGAACTTGTTTGGATGGTGAGGGGGACATGGTGCCAGGTGGTATGGGAAGTTGGTCAGAGAGGGAGTTGGAGTTCCCTTTCAGGTACATGCAATTTTTTGACAGGCAGTGCATTGCATTTGAGTTATGTTCTATGTGATCCAAGTCTCAGAATGACAGTGGTGCTGGTGCAGCTATAGCCATGACTATTACATCAACTGTCACGTAGCAAGTGACACTGGATCATGTCAGCTGGTTCCTACCAGCACCAAGGTGTCTTGATGATTACACTCACCCACTAGATGTGGGACTCTCAGGTAATCAAAGGTAACATTCTCAGAACCTCATCTACTAGGCATAGGACTCTCAGTTACGCTTCATGGTGCCCAGCGGGGGATGCTGCAGGCTACAGCAGAAACCTCCCGGCTGGTGTGGCCTGGGACTCCTGTCTCTCCCTACAGTTGATGTGGTGCTGTAGGCCCTTTCTGAGACAAGGCGACACTGAGGTCAGTCGCCCAAGGTAATTGGCAGTCTTCCTTGGTTTACAGTCGAACTCCTGAAACACTAGAAGTTACTAGCTCTTCCAGCTAGCATAGGGATAACACAGATTGGATGATCTATATGAACAAAGATTGCAATCGAGCAGAACCCAGATGAAGTGATAGGATAGCATAGATCAAGGTTGGGAGATACATGAAATGATCTAGCTACTTATATAGGGTAGATCTAGATAAGGGCAGGCTTCTCTAGATCTAATTGGGAAGTTACTGTGTATGGTAACTATTGCCTATAATAGAAGGCAATGAAAGAGGTAAGTCTGAATAAGGTTAAAGAGGAAAGGCCGACCATCAGACAATGTCCATTGATTGGTGAACACATAAGTCTGGAGCGATGATCAGAGGGGGTGATAATAAGGGGGTGCATCATCATTGTGGGAGAAGCTGTGAAAAGAAATGATCCATTAGAAGGGAACACTCTGAGAGGAAGGTCAAGCCCCTTCTATAAACTGGTTCCACAGCTTGTCAGAGATACCCTTGTCATTGACAAGTAACTTCCACAGTGGAGGGGAGTTGGGAGTGTCTAGAAAGGAAAAAGACACACTGGGTACCAGCCCAATGTTACTATCTGTAACATTACCCTCCTCATATGTCTGAAGCTCCAGCTTAGACTCCTCAAGGGCTGCTGTCACCAGGGTTCTCCTTGTAGGTGGTGAGGTCCCATTCCTGGGAGAAGAAGGGGTCTAGAAAGGGGCAGCAGGAATGGAAGTGACCCTAGAGGTTGCAGTGAGAGCATCGTAGCTCTGGGCAACAATACTGTGGGTGTCCAGGGGCTGGGAGATCACAGAGGGGACAGCAGTATTGAGGACACTTGGATCTAAAGTGTCCGAGGGTGTTACATTCATAATAGGGGGGTGGATTGAGGAGGGGGAGACTGCAGGGTCTGATGGGAAGGGGAGTGGGAGAGGGTATGTCTTGTGGGGGATAGGTACCAGCATCCAGGCCTGAGGCACTTGCTGCATTTCCAATGGTGAGGGAAATTGATAGGGATTCTATAGGAACAGCAGGAGCATCAATGCTCCGTTTTGGAGCTCATGCCAGTATGGAGTGAAGGCATTTGGAGGAGGGGGTAGGGAATATCCCTGCTCTGAAAATAACTGCTTCCTGGTGGCAAAGGGTGCAGAAGGAATTAGAAGGATGTCCTCCATTGGATGGTATGAAGGAGGGAAAGGGGATGGGCTCTGGGGAGGAAGGTTGGATAGGGACATAGGTGGAGTCAGAGTCCAACTCTTGAGGAGACCCTCCAGTTTCTAGATGGTTTTCAGTAGGGCTTCTACTTCTGTTGATGGGGTGGAGGGCATAGGTGCAGTGAGAGAGGGGTTTTCCAGGGGATATGGATTGATTCTGGAAGAAGTCCCTTTCTTCTTCTGAAAGAGCAGAAAGGATGGGAAGCAGGATGGCATCGACAAGTTCTCCGGGAAGGAGAGAGATAGAGAAGTTGAAATCCTCAACATATAAAAGGTTGAGAGTGAGTTCTCGGGCAGTGGACAATCTGTTACAGTTGGCCTAAGATAGAATGACTGTAGACTTATTCATCAAAGGTTCAAAGGTAGAGACGAAGACATGTCTCTAGCCAAGGGTTTGTACTGCTAGGAGTTCTAGCAGGGGTCAAAGATTCAAGGTAGAGAGGGACTCTCTTTGATGAGGATGCTGCTTCTAGGGACTCTGGAAGGTTCATGGTCAAGGGAGTCTAGCGTTCACTCAAAGTAGAATGAAGACTTGTAGAGATCTGGGGTCATGCTAGGAGTCAAGTAACCAGATGATAATGGTTCGAGTAAGACTAGTGTGAGGAACAAGAGGTACTACTAGTTGAGTTTATATATGAACTGTGTGGGAAGATATAAACAAAAAGGGAACATGAGGGTAGATCAAAATGTATTAGTACAAAGATTGCCATGTGCAGCCCAACAATGCTGGCAATTGATAGAAAGAAGACATATAGTGATGTGGTGTGGGTGAAGACGTAAAGAAAGGAAAAGAATGGGGAATCATAACATTACCCCCAGACTATGGTTGAATCTCTATGATAACCTCTTTAATTGAAACCGCCAAACTCAGGTCCCGGGGAGCCAGAGGTATTGGCATAAGCTGACTCATTCCATACAAGGTCCAAATTGTGGTTGTCGTCATGGGTGAAGGTGGTATGTCATTGTGATGCAGGACAATGGATACGCGCAGTGTGACGTCAGAGAGGTCCACTTCCATGAGTGCAATGAGGGACAGGGAGTGGAGTGGGGGATGGCAGAGAGCGAGAAGACAAGGAGGATGCAGTAAAAGTTCAATGGAGTTGGGTCTGCTGGTAACAGGGGCAGTGACTTTGAGTATGGTTGGGAGTCCACTCTAAATAGGTGGGGCATTGGTAGTAGCGGCAGTTTACTCTGACATGACTGAGGCGTCGGCAGGCAAAACATGCATCATGATAGTGGAGGTGAGAGGATGTCAGAGGTAGGACTCCATTGGTTCCCCTCCAGTTAGCTTCCATTGCTTCAATAAGGTGTTGTTCTTCAGAACCAAGAGGGGAGGATGATGCAGAAGGGGTGGTAGGGTTGCAGATGACGTTGGGGGCAATCTGCCACAGGTAACACTCAACATCAGTGATGAACTCCGGCATGCCAAGTTGCTGGAGGGTGAGAAGGATTTCTCCTTTGAGGTTGTCCTTGATGCTATGCACCATCATGGCCCAGAGATCGATCTGCACAATGGAAGTGCTAAGGGTGTAAAGGGCATCGAGCTGCTCTACCTGGAGAAATATCTTATACAAGGCATAGAGGGGCAAGCCTATGTCCATGTGAGTGTTGAGAGTGGAGGCAAGGTGAGAGTCCTTGAGCCAATCCAGCATAAGATCAAGATCAAGTTGAGTGGGGAGTTCACAAAGATGATGCGCATATGTAGGGATGTCAATGGACAGAATGCCAGGATGCAAATCTTCAGATGGAGTAGAGGTGATGGAGGTGGAGGGAAGGTTGTCATTGGCAACAGGGGTTGCAACAGCGTTAGGATGGGGGGTAGGAGAGCGTGTGATAGATTCTATAACAGAAGAAGAGGAAGGTTGTAAGGATGAAGGTGAAGATATAGAGCAAGAAGGGAGAGGAGCGTTGAGTGAAGGGAAAACAGGAGAAGAGAGTTTGGATGGTCATATTGGAAGGAAAGAAAGGGAGTCTAAAGTTTGAAGACAGTGGGGTGTTGTCTTTTATATTCATTGAGGGCAGTCTTTGAATGTTTCAAATTCCGCTCTGGTTCCCATGAGTCATTGTTAGCCGAAAACCCTTTCCATCAGATCAGGAAGGAGCAGTTTGTTGGAGGGCTGCAATAATGTAGAATCTTTTCTATTTCATATTCTTCCTCCCCAGTGATAAGGTCAGGAGGTGGGCGAGGGAAATTTGGGCCATGGACAGAGTTTTTGCCATAGGGCAATAAGAAAGAGGTGTGGAAGACCAGATGGATTTTCCAGGTCTTCAGGATACAGAGTTCGTAGGTTATCAGAGAGAGCACCTTTGTTATGATGAAGGGTCCTTCTCTTTTTGGAGTGAACTTTGGGTTATCTATCTGCCGTTGGAGATTTCGGGCTTCTAACCACACTTTATCTTCTTTCTGAGAAGGGGTAAAGGGTTTACATGTGTGAGTGGCCATCATTTGTTGGGCAAGTTCATGGGCCACTAAGGCCTCATCTCGGGCTGCTGTTAAGTCTTTGAGGTAGAGGTCAACAGTTGGGACCATGGTAAATGGAATGACCATGGGAAGGGCGAGGGGTTCATATCCCATCATGAGGAAGAAAGGGGATTTTCCAGTTACAGAGTGGGGTCGGTGATTGTGGGCAAATTCGGCATGTGTGATAGAGTTTGCCCATATAGATGGCTGATTTCTGCAGAAAATATGGAGGTACATTTCTATTTCTTGGTTTACTTGTTTGGTTTCTCCATCAGTTTGGGGGTGATAGGTGGTAGAAAGCAAGATGTCATATTGGAGGATTCGTCCCAACTCTTTGGCGAATTTAGACATGAATTGGGGTCCTCAGTTGGAGATAATCTTTGTGTAGAGTCCGAAGCAAAGGAAGACTTTATGAAAGAAGAAGGAAGCGATTTCTTCAGCAGTTACTGTTTTCTTGGTGGGGCAAAGGATTACCCCCTTACTAAGGCCATGGTCCACCATGACCAAAAGAGAGTCAAAGCTGGAGAAAACAGGAAGGTCTGTTATAAGGTTACAGGATACCTGGCAGAAGGGAAGGAAACAGAAAGAGGGGATGGGGGTGGTGGGAGGAGTAGAAGAATGAGTATTCACCTTATGTTGTTGGCAAATGGCACAGCCGGTAACATAAGCACAAACAAAGGAGGTGAGGCTGGGCCACCAGAAGTTGGCAGCAACCAACTGGCAGATTTTGAAAAAGCCTGGATGGCCAGCAGTGGGGTGGTTGTGGCAACGATGAAGGATGGTCTGGCAGAGGCCAGCATCGGAGGGAACATAGACACGTCCTTTATAAGTAAGGACGCCATTCATATATTGCCAGTCAGAGAGATGGGACCAAAAGGCAGGGGGAATTGACCCATCCATAGATTGGAGGGCTTGGAGAATGAGGGGGTTGGAGGAGGAGGCAGCGATGTGGGAGGAAAGGGTGGAGTCAATGACATGGACGAAGAGAGATGGAGGAAGAAGGGTCATATCCTCATTGTTGGAATTAGAAGGGAAAAGGAGGTTGGATTGGTGGGAGAGGGCATCTGGACTGGCAAGGTGAGATCCAGGGACATGAGTGAGATGGAGGTCAAAGTCTATGAGGTCAAGGAGCCAGCAGGCTTGATGACAGTTCAGACATTGAGGGAAATGGAAGAAGGTTAGGTTTTTGTAATCAGTAAAAACCTGGACTGGGAAAGGGGAACCATGAAGATGATGATGTCATGTTTTAAGAGCTCAGATGATTGCAAGGAGCTCATAGTCATAGATGTCATCATTCCATTCCACAAGGGAGAAGGATTGGGAAAGGTAAGAACAGGGATGCCAATCCCCATTGGTATCCATTTGAAGAAGGATGGCACCAGACGCGTATTTTGAGGCATCTGCGGCAAGAGCAAAGGGGCAAGAGGGATCAGGGAGGTGGAGGATGGGTTTTGTAAGGAAAAGTGATTTCAGGGATTGGAAAGTGGTGGTGTGTGTATTGGTCCAGATTCATGGGGTATTTTTCTTGATGAGGTTGATGAGGGGACAAGCAATGTTTGAGTAGTTGGAGATGAAGTGGCGATAGAAATTGGTGAAGCCAAGGAAAGATCGAATGTCTTTTACTTTCATTGGGTTGGGCCACTTCACTATTCCATCCAGTTTTACTGGATCCATGGCCAACTGTCCTGGCCATACAATCATTTTGAGATATTCTACTTTGGTGGCAGCGAAGGTACATTTTTCAAGTTTGAGATGGAGGTTGAGGTCCATCATTTTTTACAATATCCATTTCGTTCGTTCAGTATGGGTGGCGTCATCAGGTGAGAAGATGAGGAGATCGTCCATGTAGATGACTAGCCACTCTTCTGCTATCATGTCTCAGAATGAGTTATTCATGAACTGTTGGAAGGTTGTGGGAGAGTTGCAGAGGCCAAAGAACATGACGGTGGGTTCGAAGAGTCCTCAATGGATGACGAAGGCAGCTTTCCATTGATGTCTGTCTTTAATATGGATGTTGTTATATCCCCAGCAGATGTTGAACTTGGTGAAAACTTTGGCTCCATGAAGTTTGTCAATGAGGTCTGAGATAAGGGGAAGAGGGTAAGCATCACAGATGGTGTGTTCGTTTACATAGCAGTAATCCTGACAAGGACATAGTCCACCATCCTTTTTCTTTACAAAGAAGAATAGTGACGCTTGGAGGGAGTTGGAAGGATGAATTTTCCCGGAGGCTAGATGTTTGTCAATGAATTCTTCTGTGGCCTTCCATTCATCAGGGGATAGTGGATAAAGTTTTCCAATCTTGGGTGTGAATGTATCATCAAGGTTGATTTCATAATTGTAGGGTTGGAAGGGGGGTAAAGACACGGTGGCTTCTTTGGAGAATACTGGTGCGAATGGTTCATACTTGGAAGGAAGGGTAACCTTAGGTTTAGCTTTTTCCACTGCTGCTGCCAATTCCGTTGCTATGGTGAGCTTGGCGACAATAGGGGAGTGATTCGGAATAAATCGATTTCCACAATGAAGAAGGTGGAAAATAGCATGATTGTCTAAGGCCCATTCAAGGAATTGATTCTCACTCTCATGATTTAGATAGGAGAATAGGTGGTGGTCCATTACTTGGTGAACCATTGTTTCATGGGCATGGGGAGTAGCTTTCACAGAGAATGTTCATTCATGCTGTGTGGTATCTTGGGTGTGAAGGTTGTAGAGGAGTTTCGACTGATCTGTGGATTCAGAGATGGCAATGGTCTTTGTCTGCCAATCTATCATTGGATTGACAGTCTATAACCACAGAAGTCCCAAGATGAGGTTCTCTTTTCCGCATGACATCACATGAAACATTACTTCATGGGCAATCCCCTTGATGTTGAGGAAAAGGCGGCAGGTGTGTCAAATTAGCCCTTGTTTATTTTCCAAGAGGTCTGTGTTTTGAATATGGACTGGGGTGGCAAGTTTGTTCAAAGGAAGGTGATGCTTTTGGGTGAATTGATAATCAAGGTAGGAGATATCTGCTCCACTGTCAATCAAGGTGTGTGTGTCAATAACTTTCATAGTATGCAATGGGATAATGAGTTGCAAAGGGATTCGCATGGATTTGAGTTGAGCTCATACTGTTACATGCACACTATAAGAAGGGGAGAATTGTGTTGAAGGATTTCCCCAGTTTAAAAATCTGTTGAGAAAGAAACATGCCTGACTACCTCTTCATCATTGTCCTCTACTTCTCTTAAGTTTGGAATGGGTTTGTCGATTTCTTTGTCTTGCTTAACCCTCCTGACTTTCTTGGTTGGGGTAGAGAAGGTGGGACAAGCTGTGCTGAGATGTCCAGCCTTGCAGCATCAGAAGCACAATCCCTTTTCGATATATCATTTTCTTTCTTCAGGTGTTAGCCTAGAAATTTTGAGAACATCTACATCCATAGTGTCAGGATCTTTGTTCCTAGATGAAGTTGGTTGGGTAAAGGAATGGTAGGTTTCTCTGGTCGGTTGTCTGTTCCACTGGGCAATTTATCCTGCTTGCTCCCATTGCGTTTGGAAGTGGATTGCCTTTGAATACCATTCCTCCACTTTGGAGGGAACTGTGTCCATAGACATAATGTGTTTCATGAGAGGCGAGAGGATACCAGCAGAGAAATAACCAATAAGGACATTGTGATCAGTGATTGTAGCAAGGGCCACATTATTTTGAAACATGAAGATATACTCGGTGAGGGATGGGAAGTAGGTCCCATCTCGTTTCTTGGTCATTTGTGTAGTCATTAACCAGGCTACTGCGGTTCCAGTAACATCTCATTGTTTGAACAAGGTTTTGAAGGCCGTGACAAAGTCGGTGAAGGAGCTGAAAGAGATGGTCGTTCCAGAGATATAGGATGTGCAGAACGTTGTGGCCCAGGTGAGGGCAGATCCTTTTGTCATATATGATAGGGCGAAGGCTATCTTTTTCTCATCTGTGTTACATACAGCTTTGTTGACAACAAAATAGAATTGGACAGTGTTCATCCATGAGTGGAACTTATCAAAAGATCCATTGAAGTGTTCAGGGGTGCCTAAGCGAAGTTTGGTGGGTTTTACAGAGGACATAGTAGGTGCAGGAGGGTTTGGAGGTATAAAGACGTTATGTGAGGAACAGATGGTAGGGGATGGGAGTGTAGGTGTTCAAGGGAGGTTAAGGGAGATGGAGAGTTGGTAAGAGAGATCTAAGGCAGGGTCAACGTCACCTTTGTTCTGGATAGGGACATCTGGATCAAGGTAGTCTTCTTCTGAGGGTGGGAAAGGAGCAGGTGAAGAGTCATGGGTGTTAGTGAGGTCTTGCAAGCCCCAATGAGAGTTGGAGGAGGTTCAATGAGAAATGATGGAGACCTACAATGATGGTAGTCTTGAGAGAAGCATGCTAGTCTTTTGTTACAGTTGGCCTAAGATAGGATGACTGTAGACTTGTTCGTTAAAGGTTCGAAGGTAGAGACAAAGATGTATCTCTAGTCAAGGGTTCATACTGCTAGGAGTTCTAGCAGGGATCAAAGGTTTGAGGTAGAGAGGGACTCTCTCTGATGAGGACGCTGCTTCCAGGGACTCTGGAAGGTTTGTGGTCAAGGGAGTCTAGCATTCACTCAAAGTAGAATGAAGACTTGTAGAAATCTGGGGTCATGCTAGGAGTCAAATAACCAGATGATGATGGTTCGAGTAAGACTAGTGTAAGGAACAAGAGGTACTACTAGTTGAGTTTATATATGAACTGTGTGGGAAGATATAAACAAAAAGGGAACATGAGGGTAGGTCAAAACATATTAGTATAAAGATTGCCACGCATAGCCCAACAATGCTGGCAATCGATAGAAAGAAGACATATAGTGACGCAGCACAGGTGAAGACGTAAAGAAAGGAAAAGAATGGGGAATTGTAACACAATCCCTATTCAAGGCTGATGATGACGGAGGGGTTCTCAGAAGTGGCTGAGAAAAGGGGGTTAGGGGCATTTGCCGAACACCAGGTGGCCCTGGTAAGAAGGGTGTGAAGGGCTGAGTATGCCTGGAACAACTTGGCAATATAGATAACTGAGTTGTCAGCAGTGAAGGAGGGAAGGCCTGGAACGTCTGGGGGTTCTCGAGTAAGGATGCATAGAAGAGGTGACAGGCAAAGACAGAGAGTCTTCCAAGGCGGATGGAAAATGGGATGAGGGTCATCGGTTAATAATCCCAATGATAGGGACAGGAGATGATACAGCAGAAGTAGAAGTGTTCCGTGGTGTGCCTTGGAACATCTAGTTCAGGATACTGATGTTACGACTCATTGACTTTACTTCTTTTCTTACCTTGCCATTCATTCAAATCCTTACATCTTTACTTCCCATTGGACCCTTCGATTACCAGCATTGTGGGGCTGCATATGGTGATCTCTGTACTTATATATCTTCAGACCTACCCTTATGTTCCTCCTTTGGTTTTCCTTTCTCACATAGTCTTTGTATATAAATCTAGCAAGTAGTGTTTTCCATTCCTCATGCTAGTCTTACTTGAACTACCACCTTCTTCTGCGACTCCTAGCATGATTCCTTGGAACTCTATAAGTCCTCATTCTACTTCAAGTGGACACTCAACTCTTTGACTTTGAACCCCTCCAGAGTTCCTGGAGGTAGCATATCTAGTCAGAGAAGTCTCTCTGCACCTTTGAACTTCAAACCCCTCTAGTACCTCTAGAGGTAACGTACCTTTGATGAAGGGACCTTCATTGTTCTCTTTGACATTGAATCTTCAAACGCTCAAGTCTACAGTAGTCCCGAAGGCCTACCATAACAAAAGACTAGTGTACCTCTCTTGAGACTACCATCGTTGTAGGTCTCCACCATTTCTCATCAACCCCCCTCCAACTCTCATTGGAGCTTACATGGCCTCACCGATACCCATGACTCTTTACCTGCCCTCTCTCCTCCATCAAAGGAAGACTTCCTTGACTCCGACGTTCCTATTCAAAATGTCAATGATTCTGACCCATCCCTTGACCTATCGCATCAACTATTTGCTGCCTTAGCCCTTCCCTGTATTCCAACACCTCCATCCCCTACCACCTGCCCGTCCCACTCTGTCTTTGTTCCTCCACCAAGAATCCCTGCCATGACCACCAAATCCACCGAACTATGCCTTGGAACCCCAGAACACTTTGACGGGTCCTTCGATAAATCCCAATCATGGATGAACACGGTACAATTCTACCTCATCGTGAACAAAGCAGTCTATGATTCCAATGAAAAGAAGATTGCTTTTGCCCTCTCGTATATGACCAAAGGCTCTGCCCTAACCTGGGCCACTATATTCCAGACCAATTGTATCTTTGGAACAACGATTTCCTTCGGATCCTTTGCCAACTTCATCTCAGCCTTTGAAATCTCTTTTAAACAAAGAGATGTCACCGGAACTGCCATAGCATGGCTGACCACCACCAGAATGACTAGGAAATGGGATGAAACTTACTTCCCATCCCTCACCAACTACATCTCTACATTCCAGAACAACGTAGCCCTAGCCACCATCACTGACCATAATGTCCTAATCAGATACTTCTCTGCTGGTAGTTCCCTGTCTTTGATGAAATGCATCATGTCCATGGACATGGTTCCCTCCAAAGTGGAAGATTGGTATTCCAAGGCCATTCATTTTCAGACTCAATGGGAACAAGCTGAAGAGATTGCTCAATAGAACCGACAGCCCACCAAAGGCACCTACCACTCATTTTCCTCTCTCACTCCTAAGAACCATGATCCTGATGCAATGGACGTCGATGTGGTTAAAGTAACCAGGATGACACCAGAAGAATGCAAACATTGTATTGAGAAAGGATTATGCTTTAGATGTCGCAAAGCTGGACACCTCAGCAATGCTTGCCCAATCTTCTCGACCCTGATGAAGAAAGTATGAAGGGTCAGACAAGAGAAAGAGACAGAGGAACAGCTCCCGACATTAAAGGAAATAGAGGATGATGACGAAGATGTAGTCAGGCGGGTTTCATTCTTGACAGATTTTTAAAATGGGAAGATCTATCAATGCAATCTTCCCCTTCTCATAGTGCGCATGTAACAGTACAAGCTCTATCCAAATCTATGTGAATTCCCTTGCAAGTCATCGAACCCTCACACACTATGAAAGCCATTGATACCCATGCCCTCATTGATAGTGGGGCAGATATCTCCTGCCTCAACTATCAGTTTGCCTGGAAACATCACCTGCTGTTGATTAAACTAGCCACTCCCGTCCTCATCCGAAATGCCAACCTCTCTGAAAATAAACAGGGACTGATCAAATATATCTGCTGCCTTTTTCTCAACATCGAAGGGCTCACCCATGATGTTACCTTCCATGTCATGTCCTGTGGAAAAGAGAATCTTATCCTTGGACTTCCCTGGTTATGAGCCATCAATCCAAAGATAAATTGGCATATGAAGACCCTCTTCATCTCCAAATCGACCAATTAATCGAAGCTTCTATATGCCCTTTACACCTGCGACACTGACCACTATAACCAGATGTATCACAAAACCCCCGCCCCTCCACTTCATGAGACAATGATTCACCAAGTAACTGACCATCACCTCATTTCCTACCTTTGACACGAAAGTGAGAACCAATTCCTTGAACATGCTTTGGATAATCAAGCAATCTTCTGACTCCTCCGCTGTGGTAATTGATTTATCCCAAATCACTCCCCCATTATTGCCAAACTCACTACTGCTACTGAGTTGGCCACAGCTGCGGAAAAGTCTAAGCCTAAAGTCACTCTTTCCCAAGAATATGAATCACTTGCCCTAGTATTCTCCAAAAAGGCCACCACCTCTCTCCCTCCTTCCCAACCTTATGATCATGAAATCAACCTCAATGAAACCTTTGTATCCAAGATCGGCAAACTATACCTGTTAACTCCTAATGAGAGAAAGGCCACGGAAGAGTTCATTGACGAACATCTGGCTTCAGGAAAGATATGCCCTTCAAACTCTCCACAAGCATCTCCATTCTTTTTTGTCAAAAAGAAGGATGGAGGACTACGTTCCTGCCAAGACTATCAATATATCAACAAGCATACTATTCGCAATGCATACCCACTCCTGCTCATTTCTGACCTCATTGATAAATTACAAGGAGCGAAACTTTTTACCAAGTTCAACATGTGTTGGGAATACAATAATGTCTGCATTAAAAATGGACACCAATGGAAAGCCACTTTTGTCACTCATTGCAGTCTCTTTGAACCAACAGTCTTGTTCTTTGGTCTCTGCAACTTGCCCACAATGTTCCAATGTTTCATGAATGACTCATTCAGAGATATGATCGCTGAAGGGTGGCTGGTCGTCTATATGGACAACCTTCTTATTTTCTCCCCCAATGAAGCTACTCACACTGAATGAATGAAATGGATGCTCCAATGAATGATAGATCTTGACCTCCATCTGAAGTTAAAAAAATGTACCTTTGTGGCTACTGAAGTGGAATATCTGGGCATGATCGTCCAACTGGGACAACTTGCCATGGACCCAGTAAAGCTGGACAGCATCGCGAAATGGCCAACTTCCACGAAGATCAAGGATGTTCGGTCCTTTCTTGGTTTTGCCAATTTCTATCGAAGATTCATATCTGACTATTTCAATATTGCCTGACCATTAATCGATCTCACCAAAAAGAACGCCCCTTGGAAATGGGACACCCTCCATGACCAAGCCTTTTCTACTCTGAAATCTCTCTTCCTCTCCAAACCGACCCTCCAACTCCCCGATCCCTCTTGTCCTTTTGCCCTTGCTGCAGACGCTTTTAAATTCATGTCAGGTGCAATCCTTCTCCAAACTGACTCCAACAGTGACTGGCACCCATATTCCTATCTATCCCAGTCGTTCTCCCTAGCAGAACATAACTGTGATATTTACAACAGGGAACTCCTTGCCATTATTCATGCTCTCAAAACCTGGCACCACTATCTCCATGGCTCCCCCTTTCCCATCCAGGTTTTCACAGATCACAAGAACCTTACCTTCTTCCATTCCCCCCAATGTTTAAATCGTCGCCAAGCCTGCTGGCTCCTCAATCTTGCTGACTTTGACCTCCACCTCACCCACATCCCAGGTTCCCAACTTGCTGGCCCTGATGCTGTTGCGGTTGGCCTAAGATAGGACAACTGTGGACTTGAAAGACTATGGGTTCATACTGCTAGTGATACTAGCAGGGATCAAGGGTTCGAAGTAGAGAGGGACTCTCTGACAAAGGACGCTGCCTCTAGGGACTTTAGAGGGTTTCAAAGTCAAGGAGTCAAGTGTCCACTCAAAGTAGGACAAGGACTTGTAGAATTCCTAGATCACGCTAGGAGTCACAAGAGATAGTTGTGGTTCAAGTAAGACTAGCGTGAGGAACAAAGGTGGTATTGTGCTAGGTTTATATACCGGAACAGAGTGAGAAATGAATACTTGAAAGGGAAGCATAAGGGTAGGTTCAGGATATAAAAGTACAGATGTTACCACGCACAGCCCAACAGTGCTGGTAATCGTGAGAATGAACACGAGTTAAGAAAAAGGGTAGTCATAACAACACGTTATGAAGGAATCGTAACATTACCCCCCACTTATGGTGAATACTCCATAGTCACCTAATTGAATCCTCTGTAATCGGGTCCAGGGGATCCTGAGGTGTTCGCATAGGCTGCCTCGTCCCAAGTGAGGTCAAGGTCATGGTTGTCATCTTGAGTGACGGGGCATGTATGACAACGAGGAGCAGGACAATGAATGCAAGCAGTATGGTGACGTAGAGGGCCTGCTCCACGAGATTGATGAGGTACAGGCAAGGGTGTAGGCAAGGGTGGTGAATAGGATGAAAGGGAAGAGTTTGTGGAAGTGCGACGAGGTTGAGTATGGTTGCAGAGGCACCTCCCTTGGGTATGGTTTGGAGCCCATTCGAGGCAGGTGGGACACTAATAGTACCTGCAGTTAACTCGAATGTAACCAAGATGGCAGCATGCGAAGCAGGCCTCGTGATAGTGGGGGTGAGATAGGATGAGGGGAATCATTCTGTCATGGCCATGCCAGTTGGCTTCCATAGCTTCTATGAGTTGTTGCTCTTCTGGTGTTAATGGAGAGGAGCTAGCAGATGGCATTTTGGGATGTATGACATTGGGAGCGATCTGCCAAAGGTATCGTTTGACATCTGCAATAAATTCGGGCATCTCCAGTTGTTGGAGTGCTAAAAGAATCTCTCCTTCCAAGTTGTCCTTAATACTTCATACCATGGTAGTCCACAGGTCGATTTGGGCGATCGAGGTACTGATGGCATAGAGAGTGTCAAGATGTTCAACTTGGAGGAAGATTTTATATAAGGCATATAAGGGAGACCCAATGTCCATATGGGCATCAAGCGTAGAAGCTAAGCAGGAGTCCCTAAGGCGATCTGTCATGAGATCTAGATCTAGTTGGGTTGGTAGATCGCATAGGCAATGGGCATATGTTGGGACATCGACGGATAAGATTCCGGGGTGGAGATCTTCAGATGGGGTAGAGGCTAGGGACATAGGAGGGAGGTCATCTTTGGGGGGTGAAGAAAGGATGGCGGCAGGGTGTGGGGTGGGGGGTCGTGTGATGGCTTCAATAACAGAAGAGGGTTCCAAGGAAGAAGGGGAAGATATAGAATAGGAAGAGAGAGGAGCAGCGAGGGAAGGAAGTGTAGGGGAGGAAAGTTCAATTGCCATGGTGGTAAGAAGGAGAAGAGGTTAAGAGGGGAACACAGAGGGATGTCACTTCTTATACTTGTTAAGAGTGGACTTTGAATATTTCAAATTCTGTTCTGGTTCCCATGAATCATCTTCTGCCGAGAATTCCTTCCATCGGATCAGGAAGGAACGATTGGAGGGAGTTCCACGATGACGTAAAATCTTTTCTATTTTGTATTCCTCCTCACCTTTGATAAGGTCAGGAGGTGGTTTCGGAAAGTTCAGTCCGTGTATGGCATTTTCACTATAGGATGATAAGAGTGAAGCATGGAACACAGGGTGAATCTTTCACATCTTGGGGATTTTTAGTTCGTATGTGATGGGAGATAAGACCTTTATGATAGTGAAGGGTCCTTCTCATTTTGGGGTGAACTTTGGGTTGGTCACTTGTCATTTTAAATTGCGGGCTTTGAGCCAAATCTTATCCCCTTTACAGAAAGGGGAGAACGGTTTACGCGTTCGGTGGACCATTACTTGTTGGGCTAATTTGTGAGCTGCTAATGCTTCATCTTGTGCAGTGGTTAATTCTTTGAGTTGTAGTTCTATGGCAGGTATGGAGGTAAAAGGGAGGACAGTGGGAAGAGCGATGGATTCATATCCCATCATGAGGAAAAACAGGGATTTACCCGTTATGGAGTGAGGACGGTGGTTGTGGGCAAATTTGGCATGGGTGATCAACTCTGCCCAGGTGGTAGGTTTATTTCCGCAGAAGATGCGGAGATATGTCTCGATTTCTTGGTTGACTCGTTTGGTCTCTCCATCAGTTTGTGGATGATAGGCTGTAGAGAGTGCAAGGTCATACTGGAGGATGCGTCCTAGTTCTTTGGCAAACTTGGAGGCGAATTGGGGTCCTTGGTTGGAGATTATCTTTGTGTAGAGGCTGAATCGAAGGAATACTTTGTGGAAGAAAAGAGATGCAATTCCTTTGGCAGTGATGGTTTTCTTGGTGGGGCAAAGAATTACCCCTTTACTAAGGCTGTGGTCCACCACGACCAAAAGAGAGTCAAAGCTGGAAGATCCGTGATGAGATCACAGGAGATCTGGCAGAAAGGGAGAGAAGAAGAGGAAGGAATAGGGGCAGCGGGTGGAGAGGTAGGATAAGTGTTAGACTTATTCTATTGGCAGGTAGCACAGCCAGCGACAAAGGCACGGACGTAAGAAGCGAGGCCAGGCCACCAGAAGTTGGTGGCGACCAATTGCCGGGTTTTCAGGAAGCCAGGGTGGCCTGCAGTGGGGTAATCATGGCATCGATGAAGAATATCATGCTGGAGGTCACCGTCAGGAAGAATATACACACGACCTTTGCAGGTGAGGATGCCGTCAATGTGCTGCCAGTCAGAGAGGCAAGAATGAAAGGCAGGGGGAATGGAGCCATCCATGGATTGGAGGGCTTGGAGAACGAGTGGGTTGGAGGAGGAGGAGGAGGTGATGCGGAAAGAGAGGGTGGAGTCAATGACGTGGATGAACAGGGAGGGCAGAAGGAGGGTGATGCCATCATTGTCAGAATCAGAGGAGGGGAGGAGGTCAGGGCGGCGGGAAAGGGCATCAGGACCGGCGAGTTGTGTGCTGGGGACGTGGGTGAGGCAAAGGTTGAAGTCTGCGAGGTCCAGAAGCCAGCGAGCTTGATGACGATTCAAGCATTGTGGGGAGTGGAAGAAGGTCAGGTTTTTATAATCGGCAAAAACCTGGACAGGAAAGGGGGAACTGTGAAGATAGTGATGCCATGTCTTTAGGGCATGGATGATGGCAAGGAGTTCCCAATCATAGATGTCATAGTTTTGTTCCGCTGGAGAGAAAGATTAGGAGAGGTAAGAGCAAAGGTGTCAATCTCCATTAGTATCAGTCTGGAGGAGAATAGCGCCTGATGCATATTTAGAAGTGTCTGTGGCAAGGGCGAAAGGACGGGATGGATCAGGGAGTTGTAGAGTTGGTTGTGAAAGGAAGAGGGATTTCAAGGTGGTGAACGCGTGGTTATAAAGGTTGGTCCACTGCCAGGGTGTGTTTTTCTTGGTGAGGTCTATCAGTGGCCATGTGACATTGGAGTATTTGGGGATGAAGCATCGATAGAAGTTGGCGAAATCCAAGAGGGACCTAACATCTTTTACCTTCGTGGGGATGGGCCATTTTGCAATGCTGTCTAATTTGACAGGGTCCATGGCAAGTTGCCCTGGTCAGACGATCATCCCCAGATATTCTACTTCAGTGGCGGCGAAGGTGCATTTCTCTAGTTTCAAGTGGAGATCTAGTTTCATCATCCGTTGAAGTACCCACTTCATTCATTTGGTATGGGTATCTTCGTCTGGGAAGAAGATGAGGAGGTCATCCATGTAGATGACTAACCACCCTTCGGCTATCATATCTCTAAACGAATCATTTATGAATCATTGGAATGTCGCGGGGGAGTTGCATAACCCAAAGAACATAACTGTTGGTTCGAAAAGCCCTCGGTGGGTGACGAATGCAGCTTTCCACTGATGACCATCCTTAATGTGAACGTTGTTATATCTCCATCTTACATCGAACTTGGTGAAGAGCTTCGCTCCCTGCAGTTTGTCAATGAGGTCAGAGATGAGTGGTAGGGGGTATGCGTCTCAGATGGTGTGTTCGTTTACATAGCGGTAATCCTGGCAAGGACGAAGTCCTCCATCTTTCTTCTTGACGAAAAAGAAAGGAGACACCTGTGGGGAGTTGGAAGGACATATTTTCCCAGAGGCAAGATATTCATCGATAAACTCCTCAGTAGCCTTCCTTTTGTCTGGGGTTAACGGATAAAGTTTTCCGATTTTCGGGGTGAAGGTGTTATCTAGGTTAATTTCATGATCATAAGATCGGGAGGGGAGAAGGGAAGCAGTGGCTTCCTTAGAGAACATGGGGGCGAAAGATTCATATTCTGGGGGAAGGGTAACCTTGGGTTTCGTTTTCTCTGCTGTGGCAGCCAACTTGGTGGCAGTAGTGAGCTTGGCAATAATTGGAGAGTGGTTTGGAATAAATCAATTGCTGCAATGTAAGAGACGGAAGATTGCCCGATTATCCAAGGCCCATTCGAGAAATTGATTCTTGCTTTCATGTTGGAGATATGAGAAAAGATGATGATCCGTGATACAGTGGACCATTGTTTCGTGGATCGGAGGTTTGGGGAGTTTGTGGTATGACTGGTTATGGTGGTTCAGGTCACGTGAGTGGAGGGTGTAGAGGAGTTTTGACTGATCAGTTGACTTGGAGATAGAGAGGGTCTTGGTCTTCCAGTCTATTTTTGGATTGATGGCCTTTAGCCAGGGGAGTCCAAGGATGATGTTTTCCTTTCTGCAGGATATAACATGGAAGGTGACATCGTGCGCGAGTTCCTTCTATGTTGAGAAAAAGGCGACAGGTGTATTTAATTGGTTCTTGTTTATTCTCGGAGAGGTCAGCATTTCGGATGAGGATGGGGGAAGATAGTTTGGTTAGAGGTAAATGGTGTTTTCGGGTGAACTGATAGTCGAGGCAGGAGATGTCCGCTCCACTATCAACAAGGGCGTGGGTATCAATGACTTTTATAGTATGCATGGGTTTGATCACCTGGAGAGGAATTCGCATAGATTTGGGTGATGCTTGTACTGTTACATGTGCACTATGAGAAGGGGAAGATTGTATTGATGGATTTTCCCATTTTAAAAATCTGTTGAAAAAGAGACTCGTCTGACCACATCTTCATCCTTATCCTCTATTTCTTTCAGAGAGGGGAGCTGTTTGTCTACTTCCTTCTCTTGTCTGATGCGTCTAACCTTCTTAGTTGGGGAAGAAGACAATGGGCACGCTCTACTGAGATGCCCTGATTTATGGCAGCAGAAACAAAGTCCCTTTT
Source organism: Exsudoporus floridanus (assembly GCA_038094735.1). Lineage (NCBI taxonomy): Eukaryota > Fungi > Basidiomycota > Agaricomycetes > Boletales > Boletaceae > Exsudoporus > Exsudoporus floridanus. The sequence continues at coordinate 21,019 of JBBPUP010000206.1, forward strand.
CGATACAGCATTTATGTTCTTTGGAGGTCAATCGGCTAATTTTTACCACATCGATGTCCATGGCATCAGAGTCTCGGTTCTTTGGCATGGGGTTAGAGAAGGAGTGATAGGTCCCTTTTGTAGGTTGACAGTTTTGTTGAGCAATTTCTTCAGCTCACTCCCATTGAGTTTGGAAGTGAATGGCTTTTGCATACCATTCTTCCACTTTAGAGGAGACGGTATCCATAGACATGATCTGCTTCATCAAGGGTGGAGGAATTCCAGTGGAGAAGTAGCCAATTAAAATGTTATGATCAGCGATGGCAGCAAGGGCTACATTGTTTTGAAAAGTGGATATATAGTCCATGAGCGATGGGGAGTAGGTTCCATCGTGTTTCCGGGTCATTCTGGTAGTCATTAACCAAGCAACAGCGGTTCTTGTGACGTCTCTTTGTTTGAATGAGGTTTCGAAGGCCGAAACAAAGTCAGCGAAAGATCCGAAAGAGATAGTAGTTCCTGAGATGCAACTTGTTCGGAACATTGAGGCCCATGTAAGGGCTGAACCTTTCATCATGTATGAAAGGGCAAAGGCAATTTTCTTCTCGTCAGTGTTGTAGACTGCTTTCTTAACGACGAGGTAAAACTGGACAGTGTTCATCCATGATCGGGACTTGTCAAAAGACCTGTCGAAGTGTTCTGGGGTACCAAGACGAAGTTCAGTGGGTTTGGTGGTGGTCATGGTGGTCGATGGTGGCGGCGGTGGTGCGAATACTACTTGGGTAGGGTGAGTAGTAGGGGATGGGGGTGTTGGAGTGCGAGGGAGGGCTAGTGCAGCAGATAACTGATGCGATAGGTCAAGGGAAGAGTCAGGGTCATTGACATTCTGGATAGGGATGTTGGAGTCAAGGAAGTCTTCCTCAGACGGAGGAGAGGGGGCGGGTGAGGAGTTGTGGGTGTTGGTGAGGCTGCATAAGCCCCAACGAGAATCAGAGGGTGGTTGATGAGCAATGGTGGAGACCTACAACAATGGTAGTCTTGAAGAGAGTATGCTAGTCTTTTGTTACAGTTGGCCTAAGATAGGATGACCGTGGACTTGAAAGACTATGGGTTCGTACTGCTAGTGATACTAGCAGGGGTCAAGGGTTCGAAGTAGAGAGGGACTCTCTAACAAAGGACGCTGCCTCTAGGGACTCTAGAGGGTTTCAAAGTCAAGGAGTCAAGCGTCCACTCAAAGTAGGACGAGGACTTGTAGAATTCCTGGGTCACGCTAGGAGTCGCAAGAGATAGTCGTGGTTCAAGTAAGACTAGCGTGAGGAACAAAGGTGGTATCATGCTAGGTTTATATACTGGAACAGAGTGAGAAATGAATACTCGAAAGGAAAGCATAAGGGTAGGTTCAGGATATAAAAGTACAGACATTACCATGCACAGCCCAACAGTGCTGGTAATCGTAAGAATGAACGCGAGTTAAGAAAAAAGGTAGTCATAACAATACATTATGAAGGAATCGTAACAGATGCCCTATTCCACCGCCCTGACCTCCTTCCTTCCTCCAATTCCGATAGCAATGGCGTCACCCTCCTGCCTCCCTCCCTCTTCATCCATGTCATCGACTCCACCCTCTCCTCCCACATTGCCTCCTCCTCCTCTGACCCCCTTGTCCTCCAAGCCTTGCAGTTGATGGATGGATCCATTCCCCCTGCCTTTTGCTTCTGGTTGTCCAACTGGCAATATATCAATGGTGTCCTCACTTATAAGGGCTGTGTCTACGTCCCACCTGATGGTGATCTTCACCACAACATCCTCCATTGCTGCCACAATCATGCAACCACAGGACATCCGGGCTTTCTGGCTGTGCCACCTGCCAGCAAACAAAGTCAACACACATCCTTCCACCCCCCCTGCCGCTCCTATTTCATCTTTCTGTTCTCTTCCCTTCTGCCAACTCTCCTATGACCTCATTACGGACCTTCCCCTGTCTTCCGGGTTTGACTCTCTTTTGGTCATGGTGGACCATGGCCTTAGTAAGGGGGTGATTCTTTGTCCCACCAAGAAGACTGTCACGGCCAAAGGGATTATATCCCTCTTCTTCCACAAGGTATTCCTCCGCTTCGGGTTGTATATGAAAATCATCTCTGATCAAGGACTCCAATTCACCTCCAAGTTTGCCAAAGAATTGGAACAAATTCTCCAATACAACCTCGCCCTTTCCACCACCTACCATCCACAGACAGATGGAGAAACCAAACGTGTCAACCAAGAAATTGAAACTTATCTCCGCATCTTCTGCGGAAACCAACCAACGACCTAGGCCAATTTCATTACTCACACCAAGTTTGCCCACAACCACTATTCCCATTTGGTAACAGGCAAATCCCTGTTTTTCCTAATGATGGGATATGAATCCATCACCTTCCCTACCATCCTCCCTTCTACCTCTGTCCCAGCAGTAGAATTATGACTGAAGGAACTAGCTGCAGTGCAAGATGAAGCGTTAGCAGCCCACGAATTAGCCTGACAAGTGATGACTTGCCGAACACATAAACCTTTCTTTCCTTTCTCTAAAGGAGATAGAGTATGGCTCAAGTCGTGCAACTTAAAACGACATGTGATCAATCCAAAGTTTGTGCCAAAGCAAGAAGGCCCATTCATTATAACAAAAGTCCTCTCTCCCATCACTTATGAACTCAAAATCCCCAAAATGTGGAAAATTCACCCTGTATTCCATGCTTCACTCTTATCGCCCTATGGTGAAATCCCCGTTTATGGTCCAAATTTTCTGAAACCACCTCCTGACCTTATTGAAGGTGAGGAGGAATACAAAATAGAGAAGATTCTGTGCCACTGTGGACCTCTGTCTAACTGCTCCTTCCTAATCTGATGGAAGGGATTTGCCCCAGAAGACGACTTTTGGGAACCAGAATAGAATTTAAAACATTCAAAGTCCGCTTTCACTGAATATAAGAAGAGACACCCTTCTGCATTCCCCTCATAACTTTCTCTTTCCTTTACCACCATGGCCATTGAACTTTCCTCTCCTACACTTCCTTCACTCTCTAGCCCTCTTCCTTTATGTTCTATTTCATCTCCTTCTTTTTTAGAACCCTCTTCTTTTGTTATTGAAGCTGTCACTCGACCCCCCACCCCTCATTCTGCTACCGTCTTCTCTTCTCTCCTTGAGGATGACCTCCCTCCCACTTTCCTAGCCTCTACACTGTCAGAAGACCTCCACCCCAGCATTCTCTCCATAGACGTTCCCACCTATGCTCATTGCTTGTGGGAACTCCCTACCCAACTCAATCTTGACTTAATGATGGATCGCTCGAAAGATTCTCGTCTGGCCTCCACCCTTGATGCACATATGGACATCGGCTCCCCTCTCTATGCTCTTTATAAAATCTTCCTTCAGGTGGAACACCTCAATGCCCTCTATACTATCAGTACATCCATCGCCCAGATCAATTTGTGGGCCACCATGGTGCACAGCATCAAAGACAACTTGGAGAAAGAAATCCTCCTCGCACTTCAACAGCTAGGAATGCTGGAGTTTAGTGCTGATATTGAATGCTATCTATGGCAGATTGCCCTAAATGTAGTGTGCCCACCTATTACTCCATCTGCTAGTTCTTTCCCACTGAGATCAGAAGAACAACACCTCATAGAAGCCATGGAAGCAAACTGGCAGGGTCATGATGGAACTTTATCCTTAACTCCCTCCCATCCTCGCTATCATGAGTCGTGTTTCGCATGCCAACAACTTGGCCATGTTCAAATCAATTGTTGGTACTACCAATGCCCCACTTGCCTCGAATGGGCATCCAGCCACACGTAGAGTAGATGCCCTCGTAACCATACTCACATACAGAGAACTTCCACCAACTCGTCGCTCTTCTCCCATTCCCCACCTTCACCTACCCCCCTGCCTGTCCCCCATCGTAACTGTGGTACTGGTCCACTTTGTCGTTGCACTGCTCGCATCCATTATCCCACCCCTCACCACCATACCTGACCTGTTGTCCATGATGATAATCATGATTTAGACCTTGCTTGGAATGAAGCTGCCTATGCAAACACCTTGGGTTCTCCTGGATCCAACTATGGAGGTTTTAACTAAGGTGATTCCAGGAGTATTCACCATATGCCAGGGGTAATATTATGACTTATTGACTTTACTTCTTTTCTTACCTTGCCATTCATCCAAATCCTTACGTCTTTACTTCCCATTGGACACTTCGATTACCAGCATTGTGGGGCTGTGCATGGTAATCTCTATACTTATATATCTTCAGACCTACCCTTATGTTCCTCCTTTGGTTTCCCTTTCTCATGTAGTCTTCATATATAAACCTAGTGAGTAGTGTCTTCCATTCCTCACACTAGTCTTACTTGAACTACCACCTTCTCCTATGACTCCTAGTGTGATTCCTTGGAACTCTATAAGTCCTCGTCCTACTTCAAGTGGACACTTGACTCTTTGACCTTAAACCCCTCCAGAGTCCCTGGAGGTAGCATACCTAGTCAGAGAAGTCTCTCTGCATCTTTGAACTTCAAACCCCTCTAGTACCTCTAGAGGTAATGTACCTTTGACGAAGGAACCTTCATTGTTCTCTTTGATGTTGAATCTTCGAACACTCAAGTCTACAATAGTCCCAAAGGCCTACCGTAACAGGGATTATCAATCTTTACCAAGTTCAATGTCAGATAGGGTTACAACAATGTGCAAATCAAAAAAAAAGACCAGTGGAAGGCAGCTTTCATCACTCCACAGGGGCTTTTCGAATCAAATGTCATGTTCTTTGGAATGTGCAATTCCCCCATGATATTCCAAGCCTTCATGGATGATCTCTTTGCCGACTATATTGCTGAGGGTTGGCTCATTATCTACATGGACAACCTCCTCATCCACTCCTCCAATCAGGCCACACATAACAAATGCACATGGAAGGTTTTGCAATGGTTTGCAGAGCAGGAAATGTATCTCAAGCTGGAAAAGTGCACTTTCTCCACCTCCAAAGTCGACTACCTCAGTATGGTAGTCAGGAAGGGTGGAGTCCACATGGATCCAGTCAAGCTGGATGCCATCAAACAATGGAAGACCCCCAAGGGAGTAAAACCTGTTCGCTCCTTCCTTGGATTCTGTAACTTCTATGGGAAGTTCATATCATCTTTCTTGGACATCATTCAACCTCTCCTAGATCTCACAAAATCTTCCACCGCCTAGACATGGGGGCCAGCACAGGAATGTTCATTTTGCACTCTCCAAGCCGCTTTTATAAAACAACCTGTCCTTGCCTTCCTGGATACTACGAAACCCTTCATTCTCATGATGGATGCCTCACTGACTGCCTTTGGAGCAGTGCTCATGCAGTCAAACTTGAATGGAGACCTCCAACCCTGCAGATACTTATTCCAGTCGTTCTTCCTAGCTGAATGAAACTATGACATTTTTGATCAGGAACTTCTGGCCATAATCTGAGGGCTCGAAGAATGGAGGCAGTATCTCCTAGGATCACCCCATGCGGTGACAGTTCTTACCAACCATAAGAACCTGATATACTTCAAGGAACCACGCAAGCTGTCTCATCGACAGGCTCGGTGGTTATTATTTTTACAGGACTTTGTTATGGTTTACAAAGTCCTCCCTGGTACACAAATGGCCCCTGTGGACATGCTTTTCTGCAGGGATGATATCGACACTTCTGGCAATAACACAGACATGCAACTCCTCCCTTCCAAGGCATTTTATCATCAAATTAATCAAATTGATGTTGCTCTGCAGGACAAGATCACCTCTTCCACCCCCTCAGATCCCCTGGTTCTTCAGGCTCTCTCTGCCATGGAAAAGGAAGAGCCACTCTTTGGTTGTTCCCATGCCAAGGAATAGACCTTTACCGACAGGAAGTTATACTTCCATAACTGCCTATACATCCCTGCCGAGGCCCGATGTGTGCTCATGCAAGAACTCCATGACTCCCCTGCTGGTGGCCATGAGGGCCACCTTTGGACAATTGCCAGGATCTCCCAAGATTATTGGTGGCCCGGCCTCTCTACATTTGTCTGGAAATACTGTATATCTCCAGATGTGCCGTTTGCCAGGCAAACAAGGTTAACACTCATTCAACAGTCCCCCCGGTCAACCCCCTTTCCACCGCTGCCACCTGTCCTTTCCAGCACCTATCCATGGACTTCATCATGGACCTCCCCCCCATCTCTGGTTTCAACTCTATCATGGTCGTGGTCGACCATGGCCTTAGTAAGGGGGTAATTCTCTGCTCTTGCTTGAAAACTGTGGACGCGGCTGGCATTGCCAGACTCATTTTCAAGAACATATTCAAATGATATGGTCTTCACAAAAAACTCATCTCAGATCGGGGACCACAATTTGCCTCCACATTTGCACATGAACTGGCACACCTCCTAAACTATGACCTGGCCTTGTCAACTGCCTACCATCCTCAGACTGATGGAGAAACAGAACAGTATAACCAGGAACTCAAAACATACCTTCAGATCTTCTATGATGCCCAACTGCACAAATGGCTCGAGAATCTCCACCTCACAGAATTCTCACACAACTCGGCAACACACTCAGTCACTGGCAAGACACCATTCTCTCTCATTCTAGGATATGAACCCTGGTCTTACCCCCCACTTGGGAAGACCTTCCTCTCCACTCTGAAGACTAGACTCTCCCAACTGGATGAAGCTCGGAAAGAAGCTGAAGCCATGCACAAACTCATACAACAATGAATGAAGGAACAGACCTTCTCTCACTTCTCCCCCTGGAAAGTTGGGGATAAGGTTTGGCTGGAAGCCAAAAACCTTAAACTACAAGTCTCCTCCCAGAAACTGGTGGCCAAGCACACCAGCCCATTCAAGATCACCAAGGTCATCTCCGTGGTCGCATATCGCCTCAAGCTTCCCAAGACTTGCAAGATTCACAATGTCTTCCACACCTCTCTCCTATCATTGTACAAGGAGACTCTTGAATATGGCCCCAACTTCTCACAACCACCTCCAGATCTAATCAGAACAGAGAAAGAATATGAAATCAAGAAGATCATCAATCATTGGGGAATGCCGAAATGGAGGCAATACCTGATCCACTAGAAAGGCTATTCTGATGCTGAACAAACCTAGAAGGCAGAAGGAAACCTCAGCAATGCCACTGCCCTCCTTAATGAATATAAAAGACTACATGGACTGTGAGGCTCAATAGCATGCCCACCAAATCCACTCTCCAGTCTATCCTTATCACCCTTTCCTGCGCCTCTCAAGCCCTTATCCAAGCCCGCCTTCAAGTCCAATTGTTACGGTAGGCCTTTGGGACTACTGTAGACTTGAGCATTCGAAGATTCAACATCAAAGAGAACAATGAAGGTCCCTTTGTCAAAGGTACATTATCTCTAGAGGTACTAGAGGGGTTTGAAGTTCAAAGGTGCAGAGAGACTTCTCTGACTAGGTATGCTACCTTCAGGGACTCTGGAGGGGTTCAAGGTCAAAGAGTCGAGCATCCACTCGAAGTAGGATGAGGACTTATAGAGTTCCAAGGGATCACGCTAGGAGTCGCAGGAGAAGGTGGTAGTTCAAGTAAGACTAGCGTGAGGAATGAAAGACACTACTCACTAGGTTTATATACGAAGACTACGTGAGAAAGGGAAATCAAAGGAGGAACATAAAGGTAGGTCTAAAGATATATAAGTACAGAGATTACCATGTGCAGCCCCACAATGCTGGTAATCGAAGTGTCCAATGGGAAGTAAAGACATAAGGATTTGGATGAACGGCAAGGTAAGAAAAGAAGTAAAGTCAATGAGTTGTAACAATCCCTTGAGCTTATCTATAAGATCAGAGATAAGCAGCAGGGGATAGGCATTCTTGATGGTGTGCTCATTAAGATACCAGTAGTCTTGGCAGGGGCGAAGCTTTCCATTCTTTTTCTTGACAAAGAAGAAAGGAGAAGCTTGCAGGGATTTCAAAAGGGAGATCTTGCCCGACTTGAGGTGTTCCTCGATGAATTCCCTGCAGATCTCCTATTTAGAAGGGCTCAGGGGGTATGTCTTGGCCCGTTTCAGTATGAAGGAGTCCTTCAGTTCAATCACATGATTGTATGACCTGGATGGGGGCAAAGAGAAGTTTGTCTTCTTTGTGAAGACACTGGCGAACTCCTCGAATGCTGTTGGTAGTGTGACAGTGGCCTTCTCTGCTTGTTGTGCCAAAGTTGTTGAAATGGTGGTCTTCCTAACCCAGTGTTCAGGATCCTCCCGGTGATCTAGCATGAAGCAGTAGCAATCCATGGGTGTCCATTGTGCAAACTTCTTGACAAGTTCATCTTTGATATTATACCTGTCATCATAGTCAAGAAAACGCAGCAGGTATCTCTATTCCAGGACCCCAGGGACATCAGCCCAGGTCCACTTATATTTGGACAGTATGATGGTAACACATCCTTCTGTCTAGTTAATTTCCAGGTTGATTGACTGGAACCATGGCATTCCTAGGATGACCTCATCCTTGCCACAATTGAGGATTAGGAAGTCTCATCTTTCTTTGATGCCTCCATAATCTATAATGATGTTAGTTTTATGGGTGATAAGTCCTGATCTGTTTTCTGTTCCATTCACATTATATGCCCAGTGTGGCATATCTAGCTTGAACTCTGGCAGTTTTATCCTCTGTATTGCCTGCTTCATAATGAAACACCCCATTGCTCTGCAATCTATCAATCCTTCTGTTCCAATGATTTCCCCACTCCTTTTCCAGATTGAGAGTGGTAAATGAATAGCATTACGTCTTGATCTAGAAATAAATATATGAGCTAGGATAACTGAGGGAGGGAATGACATTGGTCCATCCCTCCCTTTTAAAAAGATGGAATAGAAGGAGAAATGGAGGGGTGTTCATTGACAGTGAGGACATTGACATTCTCTTTGTTTCAGGTAGAAAAAGGACCTTTCTCTTTGAGAAGGAGCCCATCTTCTGCAACTTTATCATTCAGTGCCATGGTACAGGCACAAAGCATCTGGTCGTGATTTTGAGGAGTGACAGTTTCCAAGAAGCTGTCAAGGGCTGCCTTGGAAGTGGTCCGAGTGGAAGAGGTGATGGTGGAGCAGATGTTTTGTGGAGGGGGACAGCCTTTAGGTTTGTGAGGGCCGCTATAATCAGGATGGTTATGAGTGGAGCAGTCTTCCTTATTGCAGATAAAGCAGCAACCTTCCCTAATGCATTTTGCACATTCCACAGAAGAGATGGTAAGACAATCCATGTTCATAGTATTAAGGTTACAGCAAGGAACCCCTCTGCCACAGGGAACTTGAGGACCCGATTTGATAGACTTGATTTGATAGAGGCTTCCTTCGATCTTGAATGCTTTCGAGTAGATCTTCTCCATGGTGACTCTGGAGGTGTTAAGTATACTGGAGAGGGTGAGTTGGGTGGCAATCTCAGGATTAATGCCCCAAAGGAACCATTCAGAGAGAGCATTAATATCGGAGATCTGGAATCTTGCAGATAGGAGGGAGAATGTTACAGTTGGCCTAAGATAGGACAACCGTAGACTTGAGCAATCAAGGTTCAAAGGTAGAGATGAAGATACGTCTCTGGTCAAGGGTTCTTATCACCAGAGATACTGGTAAGGATCGAGGTTCGTTCTGCTAGGGACTCTAGCAGGGGTTCAAGGGTTTGAGGTAGAGAGAGACTCTCTGATGAAGGGCGCTGCCTCTAGGGACTCTAGAGGAGTTCAAGGTCAAGGAGTCAAGCGTCCACTCAAAGTAGGACGAAGACTTGTAGAGGTCCAAGGGTCATGCTAGAAATCACAGGGGATGATCGTAGTTCAAGTAAGACTAGCATGAGGAACAGAAAGCATAGAGTGCTAGGTTTATATACTAGAACGAAGTGGGAAAAGAGTACCAAAAGGGAAGCATAAGGGCAGGTCAAGGATATAAGAGTACAAGTGTTACCACATGCAGCCCGACAATGCTGGTAATCGTGAGAATAAAAGAGAGTCAAGGAAAAAGGTAACTGCAATGACAAATAACAAGGAATCGTAACATTACCCCCAGCTTATGGTGAATATCCCATAATCACCTAGTTGAATCCTCCATAGTCAGGTCCTGGAGACCCTGAGGTATTTGCATACACTGCCTCATCCCAGGCCAGATCAAGATCATGGTTATCATCATGGGTGATTGGGTGAGTATGATGATGGGGGGTGGGACAATGAATTCGAGCGGTGTGATGGCATAAGAGGCCTGCTCTGTGGAGGCGATGAGGTACAGGTACTGGTATGGGAGAGGGCGGCGAGTAGGAAGAGAGAGAGGATGTCGTAGAGGTGCAACAGGTATGAGTACGGTTGTGAGGGCACCTTCCTTGGGTATGGTTTGGTGCCAATTCAAGGCAGGCGGGGCACTGGTAATACCTGCAATTGACCCAAATGTGGCCGAGATGTCAGCAAGTGAAGCAAGCTTCATGATAATGGGGGTGAGATGGAGTTAGGGGAGTCGTTCTGTCGTGGCCACGCCAATTAGCCTCCATGGCTTCTACAAGATGCTGTTCCTTAGAGCCTAGTGGAGAGGAGCTAGCGGACAGAGTGGTGGGGGGATGTACAACATTTGGGGCAATCTGCCATAGATAATGTTCGATGTCTGCGACGAACTCCAGCATCCCTAATTGCTGGAGTGCTAGGAGAATTTCTCCTTCTAGGTTGTCTTTAATACTGTGCACCATGGTTGCCCATAGATCGATCTGAGCGATTGATGTGCTGAGGGTATAAAGGGTGTCTAGGCATTCGACCTAGAGAAAGATTTTGTAGAGGGCATAAAGAGGGGATCCAATATCCATATGGGCGTCGAGGGTGGAAGCAAGGTGGGAGTCCTTAAGGTGATCCATCATTAGATCAAGGTCTAACTGGGTGAGTAGGTCACGCAGATGGTGGGCATAGACAGGGACATCCACAAAGAGGATACTGGGATGAAGGTCCTCCAATGGGGTAGAAGCTAGGGATGTAGGTGGAAGGTCATTGTCAGGTGGTGGTGTGAACACAGTGGCTGGGTGTGGGGTAGAAGGTCGTGTCACAGCTTCAATAACAGAAGAAGGTTCTAATGATGATGGAGAAGATATGGAATAGGAAGGAAGAGGGGTAGAAAGAGAAGGGAGCATAGGGGAAGAGAGTTTGATAGCCATGGTGGTAGGAAGAAGAGAGAGTTAGGGAGAGAACACAAAAGAGTGCCATTTCTTATACTCGGTGAGAGCAGACTTTGAATGTTTTAGATTCTGCTTAGGTTTCCAAGAATTGTCCTCCACGGAGAATCCCTTCCATCAGATCAAGAAAGAGTGGTTTGACGGAGGGCCACGATGACATATGATCTTTTCAATTTCGTATTCCTTCTCCCCTTTGATAAGGTCAGGAGGTGGTTTCGGGAAGTTAGGGCCATGAATGATATTTTCACTATAGGGCGATAAGAGGGAGGCATGAAAGACAGGGTGAATTTTCCACGTCTTGGGAATTCAGAGTTCATAAGTGATTGGGAATAGGACCTTGATTATAGTGAACGGTCCTTCTCATTTTGGCATGAACTTTGGGTTTGTCACTAGTCGTTTCAGGTTTCGAGCCTCAAGCCAAACCTTGTCTCCTTTCACAAACGGGGAGAAAGGCTTTCGCATGCGATGGGCCATCACTTGCCAAGCTAATTTGTGAGCTGCTAATGCCTCATCTCTAGCCGCATTTAGTTTCTTGAGCCATAATTCCACTGCCGGAATGGAGGTGGATGGGAGGACGGTGGGAAGAGCGATGGGTTCGTATCCCATCATGAGGAAAAATGGGGATTTTCCAGTTACTGAATGAGGGTGATGGTTGTGGGTGAATTCAGCATGCATGATAGTGTCAGCCCAGGTGGTGGGTTGGTTCCCGCAGAAAATGCGGAGGTACATTTCAATTTCTTGGTTTACTTGCTTGGTCTCTCCATCTGTCTGTGGATGGTAGGCTGTGGAGAGAGCAAGGTCATATTGAAGTATTTGCCCCAGTTCTTTGGCAAATTTGGAGGCGAACTGAGGTCCTCGATCTGAGATAATTTTTGTATATAATCTGAAGCAGAGGAATACTTTGTGGAAGAAGAGGGACACGATTCCTTCAGTGGTGACGGTTTTCTTGGTGGGGCAGAGAATTACCCCCTTACTAAGGCTGTGGCCCATCATGACCAAAAGAGAGTCAAACCCCAAGGAAGGAGGAAGATCCATAATGAGATCACAGGAGATTTGTCAGAAGGGAAGGGAGGAGGGGGAAGGAATAGGGGCGGCAGGCGGGGTGGTGGGGTGTGTGTTGGTCTTATGCTGCTGGCAAGAAGTGCAACCAGCAATGAAGGCACAGATGTAGGAGGCAAGGCCCAGCCACCAGAACTCAGCAGCAACCAGCTAGCAGGTCTTCAGGAAGCCTGGGTAGCCCATAGTGGGGTGGTCATGGCAATGGTGGAGAATATCACAATGCAGATCACCATTGGGTGGGACGTAGACACAGCCCTGATAGGTAAGGACACCATCAATATGTTGCTAATCAGACAAGCAGGAATGGAAGGCCGGAGGAATGGAACCATCCATAGATTGGAGGGCTTGCAAGACAAGGGGATCAGAGCTGGAAGATGAAGCAATGTGAGAGGAGAGGGCTGAATCAATGACATGAACAAAGAGAGATGAAGGGAGAAGTGTAATATTGTCATTATCGGAATCGAAAGGAGGGAGAAGGTCTGGGCGGTGGGAGAGAGCATCAGGGCCAGCAAGGTGGGATCCAGGGACATGAGTAAGACGGAGGTCAAAGTCTGCGAGATCAAGTAGCCAGCAGGCCTGGTGGCAGTTCAGACATTGAGGGGAGCAGAAGAAGGTCAGGTTTTTGTGGTCGGTAAAAACCTGAATGGGAAAAGGGGAACCATGGAGATAATAATGCCATGCTTTAAGAGCATGGATAATTGCGAGGAGTTCATGATCATAGATGTCATAGTTGCATTCTGCCAGGAAGAAGGACTGGGAGAGGTAGGAGCAGGGATGCCAATCTCCATTGGTATCCATCTGGAGAAGGATGGCACTGGATGCGTATTTAGAAGCATCCATGGCAAGGGCAAAAGGGCAGGAAGGATCTGGGAGTTGCAAAGTTGGTTTGGAAAGGAAGAGGGATTTTAACATGGAGAAGGCTTTGTTGTGGGGGTCATCCCATTTCCAAGGGGCATTCTTCTTGGTGAGATCTATTAATGGACGGGTGACGTTAGAATATTCTGGGATGAATCATTGGTAGAAATTGGCAAAACCCAGGAAAGATCTGACATCTTTCACCTTTGTGGGAATTGGCCATTTCACAATGCCATCCAGTTTGACCGGATCCATGGCAAGTTGTCCTGGTTGGACAATCATTCCCAGATATTCTACCTCAGTAGCTGCAAAGGTGCACTTCTCAAGTTTTAGGTGGAGATCCAACTCCATCATGCATTGAAGTACCCGTTTAGTTCACTCTGTATGAGTGGCTTCATCAGGAGAGAAGATGAGAAGGTCGTCCATATAGATAACCAGCCACCCTTCAGCTATCATGTCCCTGAATGAATCATTCATAAAACGTTGAAATGTTGCAGGGGAGTTGCATAGACCAAAGAACATAACCGTCAGTTCAAAGAGACCTCGGTGGGTAACGAATGTGGCTTTCCATTGATGGCCATCCTTAATATGAACATTGTTGTACTCCCATCATACGTCAAACTTGGTGAATAATTTCACCCCCTGCAGCTTATCAATGAGGTCAGAGATGAGTGGGAGTGGATATGCATCACAGATGGTGTGCTCATTGACATATCGATAGTCTTGGCATGGGCAGAGTTCTCCATCCTTCTTTTTGACAAAGAAGAAGGAAGATGCTTGTGGTGAGTTCGAAGGACGAATCTTCCCTGATGCCAAATGTTCATCGATAAACTCCTCAGTGGCTTTTCTTTCTTCTGAAGTCAACGGGTAGAGTTTACTGATTTTTGGGGTGAATGTGTCGTTGAGGTTAACCTCATGGTTGTAGGGTCAGGAAGGAGGGAGGGAAGCAGTAGCTTCTTTGGAAAACACAGGGGTGAAAGATTCGTATTCTGGGGGAAGGATAACCTTAGGTTTGGATTTCTCCACAGCTGCAGCCAATTCAGTGGCGGTGGTGAGCTTAGCGATAATAGGGGAATGATTCGGGATAAATCGGTTGCTGCAACAAAGAAGACAAAAGATTGCTCGATTGTCCAAAGTCCATTCAATAAATTGGTTTTCACTTTCATGTCGGAGGTAGGAAAAGAAATGATGGTTGGTGATACGATGAACCATTGTCTCATGGAGTGGGGGATCTGGGAGCTTACAATAAGCTTCATTGTGGCGGTTCATGTCCCTAGCATGGAGGGTGTAGAGGAGTTTCAATTGATTGGTCAATTCTGAGATGGAGAGAGTCTTCGTCTGCCAATCGATTTTTGAATTGACAGTTCTTAGCCAAGGAAGTCCAAGGATAATGTTCTCTTTTTCACAAGACATGACATGGAAGGTGACATCGTAAGCAAGCCCTTCGATGTTGACCTATGATGGCATACCCTATGCCCTATGCACAGACCATTTACAAATAGGTACAAACATATGTAGGAGTATATATATTGAACATGCAACGCCCCAAGAACTCCAGTCTAGTTCTTGTTGGGTTTCCCTTCAGGAAGATTGCTCTAGTCTCTACTCATAAGCTAGGTTTAGTGTTGACGTGTCCTAGGGCTAGTCCTTAAGGTCGGCAACAGTTTATGGCCGAACCCCTGAAACACTAGAAGTTACTAGCTCTTCTGGCTAGCGCAGGAATAACACAGATTGGACAATCTATATGAACGAAGATCGCAATCAAGCAGAACCCAGATGAAGTGATAGGATAGTGTAGATCGAGGTTGGAAGATACATGAAATGATCTAGCTACTTATATAGGGTAGATCTAGATAAGGGCAGGCTTCTCTAGATCTAATTGGGAAGTTACTGTGTATGATAACTATTGCCTATAAGAGAAGGCAATGGAAGATGTAAGTCTGAATAAGGTTAAAGAGGAAAGGCCGACCATCAGACAATGTCCGTTGATCAGTAAATGCATAAGTCCAGAGCAGTGATCAGAGAGGGCAATGATGAGGGGGTGCATCATCATCGTGGAAGAAGCCATGAAAAGGAATGATCCATTAGAAGGAAATACTCTGAGAGAAAGGTCGAGCCCCTCCTATGAACTGGTCCCACAGCTTGTCAGAGATACCCTCGTCATTGACAAGTAACTCCCATAGTGGAGGGGAGTCGGGAGCATCTAGAAAGGAAAAAGACACACCAGGTACCAGCCTGATGTCACTATCCATAACAATGACAGTTATTTACATAGGTAGCAACATGATAGTATTTTGAGGCTAACCCACAGTACAGGTGCAGGTATGGATGCAGATGTAGGCAGCTGGTACCCCCATCCATATCCATGACATACCCCTACCCACTACCCACACAGGTTACCCCTATCCATGACAGACCCTAATCGGTCAATGATCACCCTGCTGAACCTGACCCTGAAAGCCAGTTGCCAGCTGGGGCCAGCGACCACTCCCTCAAAAGAAAGCAGTCTGAGCTGGGGGATGTGAGTGCCAATGCATCAGAGGTTGAAGACTCCAACAAGGATGCAGCAATGAAAGCCACAGAGCATGCCTACCATGACATCAATGTGGACATGGAGGTAGAGGGTAAGTTGCACAGTGGGCAGAGTGCAGTGTGCTTAACTACCCAGGTGAGTTTCATACATCTTAGGTGCACATGACATTTCATTTAATCCTTATCAGACCACAGTAACAGCATTCAAGAACC
>JBBPUP010000209.1:13605-36374 GCA_038094735.1 Exsudoporus floridanus
ATTAAGGCGTTTTTAATCCTCTTCGTGGCAGTACATTTATGGGCATAGCAATCCATAATCTGTCAGCCTCTGACACGGAGCCAATGTCAGTTGATTTAGCGGCAGGGGTGAGGCAGGACGCTTCGGGAATCCTTGGCACCACGGTTCAGCCTGCGGATTTGGTACGTCCTCTGAGTCAACTCGTTCAACAAGTTGTTTGATACGGTGAAGGTGATTCCTTTTGTTGCCGGAGGATTTTTGTACATCGGTGCCGTTGCTGTGCTTCCTACGTGAGTCGTAAGTCGATGCATCGTATCGATATTCATAATTTGTCGTGGAAAGTCTGCTAGCGGAGAGTAAAAGCGGAACGCAGGCACTGCGGGAGGTACGACATCCTTCTTGGATATATTCAGATGGCTGATGAAATTTCTCAAGTTCGGCGCGATGGCTTTTGGTGTCTTGTGCATGTTCTTAGTGGCGTAAGCCATCAGATCTTGCTCCATTGCGCTGTTCTCACGCCGTTTGAACTATTTTCAGATGGAATGAATAGACGCGAGGCCCGCATTTGTTCTGTGGTGGCGGCATCGGTCCGCACAGTCGTCCTCGTAAACGATGCATTTGTAGAGTATGGTCGAATAACGGTAGAATCGCGAATGTCTCTGAGGCCTCTTTGGAGTGATCATTCCCGAGGTCCGGCGCGGGGGAAGGCAATGCCGTGAACCGTTTAAATTAGAGGGTCGCATGTGCCTCCCTTGCTTGTTAAAGGACGCTTCTGTGGACGCGTTCTCGCACGAATTCATCGATGGATGGATTCAGGTCATGTTGTTGATATGCATCTAGGGGGTGCGGCGGCGCTGATGCCGTGGCAATGCTGGCGAACGTGCGTGCAAGGGCCGCTCCGTTGGTCCGCCTGTCGTACATTCCCTGCCTAACGCACCGCACAGCGTAATTTCAGACATACGACCACTCAAAAACTTGCAGGACGGTCCCAGTCTTTCCGACGCCCTCTTCTTGCCACGTTTTCCACGGCCTCCAACTTCATCTCACAGAATCCACATTAACTCGCTGCATTGCCCGTTGTGTCCTCCACAGCATTTAAACCGCCACTTTTCCGGTCGGAGTACTCTTTGCCCCTCAGAGAGTGTGCTCATTTTCATACCATCATCAGTCCGACGCCCACTGCATAATTCAAAACGAGCAAGGCATCCAGTCCTCCGGATCATCCACAACCTCAAACTCCGCCAGTGTAAAAGCGTCTTATTCATCCTGAACCATGGGCACAAAAGGTCGCGAAGTTCCTCGCGTGGTATGTTGCGCAATTCCGATTACAAGCGCCGCGGGCAAGGTGCTCGTTGTTACGAGCCGGAAACGTCAAGACCTATGGGTCTGTGCGTATTTTCTCGTTTGACTTCCTTTCCTTCATCTTATGTAAAGAGACTTGTACCTGCCACACACGTCGTCTGGACTTTGGTTAGCTTCTTCCGTTACCTTCGCAGCTGACTTGCTTCCTTCAAGTACCAAAGGGGGGCTGGGAGCCCACAGATGTAATATTGGAGGCAGCAGCCTCGCGGGAAGCCTTAGAAGAAGGTCTCACCCTTTGTCCCTCTATCCGTCATCTCATCTCCTGATGAATGTCCTATTCCATTCTCTGTCTTCGCTCTTGCTTTCAGCGGGTGTCCGTGGCAGAATCACGCGATACGTGACAACCATCAAGTCACCTTCAACAACATATCACTTCTACGAGCTTGAAGTATCATCTCTAGACAAGGATTGGCTCGAGAGCAAGGAACGAAGAAGAGAATGGGTCGACTACGCCGAAGCCACTCGAAGAGTCGCGTGGAAGCCTGAGCTTGCACAAGGGTTGTCTCTATCGTCGTTGGCATCCCATCGGTAGAATTTCGCGTAACTGCTGTTTCCTTGTATTCTGGGTGCCGCTGTGCGATCTTCAGCCTTTCCCATGGGTTGTCGCACTTGGAATCACTGCTGAACATGTCGAGGCCAGCTTCATATTTCTTCCGACTTCCTTGGACCTGACTCATACTTTACTCCTTTTTTAACTATACCATGATTTTCCCATTGCCTCATCACATCCCTCTACTCCTCGCATAGTCTGCTCCTCGATGTACCACCTATACTACCACTCCGCGGTGTTTTCAACATAGATCCGTGATTGTGGCTAAACAAGATTTCATGACTAATGACCTAGATACTCCACTGTGCATATGAATCACTTATGGTCTCTCAATCTTGATGCAGATGGTTCAAGTACCTCAGTAAGCGGGATCATTGATAGCTCGGGCGTTAATGATTCAACTGACCATCTCTTTTGTCAGTCTCGATCCGCCGATACTGTCGATTTGACGAAGGCCTGGCAACGCTCGATCTGTTCTTGAGGCCGATAGGGGAGGCCATTAACCTTCCTGTTGTTGTTTCTTTTTTCGACTCTCTTGTTGCGGAGCAATTTTCTTCCCCGACTCTTCTCGTCTCCCTCGGAATTTTCGAATACCGATTTGGCGGACACTGATCTCTGCCTGGCGCCGTAACAATCGGCCACTAATATTGGGCCGTCATGGTTGCCAGGTGACACCATTCGGTCAGCAAGTTCTCCAAGACAAGCCCTCGACCAAATCTTCATCGGGAACGTGCGCGATGCCCCTCCATATCTTTGGTCACATACTCATGCACCACCATTGCGTTTTCTAACAATTATTTGGCATATAGGCAGGAGTCCTGCCCATGGAATTGCTTCCTGCAACGTCCGACGGTTCCGCACTCAACTGAGACATTTGGGGACAAGCCCTGGTGCCTGCACGATCGATGCGAGTGGACCTGCTCGATATGCACGTTGAGACAAGTCCATGCCATGGTTGTGTTTGGCCTGTCGATTATGAGCCCGCTTCCGTGTGCAACGAGTGTTGCAGCCTCGGCCATCGTGATGTAGGTCGGTCGTATGCCTACTGTATCTATCGGAGGCTCCCGGATGTGATATCTAATAATCTTGACAAGGTGTTCGGATGTTTGAATATCTGTGCTGCCTGTCTGCAAGTAACACTTAGCAATCGATGCGACGGTCTCCCCCTACAATGTACCTGGGTCGGCTCTCATTTCAGGATAAACAGGACCAAATTTACCGTCTGAAATATGTTCCGGAAGATCTTCATGAATCAAATCCTCGGGACACTCGGGCTACCGTGGCCAAAGTGCGCCTTTGTTTTCTCCTTTTTTTTTTTTTTTTTTTTTCTTTTCAAATTCGACTCTTTACAAAGTTATTTGAATGTTTCCTCCTATGTATGAATTGAATCCCAGAGTGGAATTACATTACCGGCACGTCCATGACAGTAGATCCCCCAGGATTAGGCCATTTCCAATGTCAAGTTCACGTGCGACACATACAATTTCGGTATTGAATGTCGTTCCCCCGGGTGGATGCCCCAAACTTGATTTGACAACAGAATATTGGGGTGCAAAGTTTTCAAGAAAAAATATCGCGTCTTTCTCCGACACCGATACGTGAGATCTTGGGTTGAACGGTTCCATCCGGCCGCGCTCGCCAACCCCCGAATCCCCAGTCAAATACACTAGTTACATACGGAACGCGCTTGAATGGTACATAGTCAATCGGAAAGGGTACAAGGTCTGGTGCCCAATCGATGGCGACTGGCTACAACGAACTTGTAGCAGTT
The DNA here is from genome assembly GCA_038094735.1 of Exsudoporus floridanus. Classification (NCBI taxonomy): domain Eukaryota; kingdom Fungi; phylum Basidiomycota; class Agaricomycetes; order Boletales; family Boletaceae; genus Exsudoporus; species Exsudoporus floridanus. The sequence goes on from JBBPUP010000209.1 coordinate 17,268, forward strand.
CACGATTAGGCAGGTGGAGCCACGTGAATGACCCTAAAACGGAAATCGCACATGTGGGGAAGCTCAGCCACAGGGTCTTAGGAATCCACAGCTCGTCGATTCAGTACAACCGCCGTCGCTATACCGAGTCCCTTACCACGTTCTTTACGACGAGATAGAACACAATCGGCCCTTCCTACACCTTCCGTCCATACAATGTCTTTGCTGACTCCTTCAGAGTCCCGGGCGTTCCAGTCCTTCCTCGATGCTGCTGCATTTCCTGTCGACTGGAGTATGCAGTTTGAGATCTCCCATGAGCACATGCCGCCAGCTCGTGGAAAAGAGGCACTCACGAAGGCTACCAAGGATCTCATGTCGCTGGACGGCGACCAGTGGCGGCACCCGCTTGGTCCTGGCGAGAACCCAGCGGCAGCGGCGCACTCTCAGCAACAGGCGCAGACAAGCCCACGCACACTGTTGTACTCGACAAGGCAACAAGGATCCTTGGCTAGTAATGCCGATGATGCCGAGCAGGCGAATCCACACTCTACACATCTCGCTTCATCAAACTCACACAACCAGCTGGCGCAGCTTCCTTTCTACCATGTTATGAATTCTGCTGCGGATCCAAGGCGAGCTCGCGCGGATCCCGTTTCATATGACCGCAGTTCGTCGTCGTCATCGTCTAGGCAATCTCCCGTAGATCTCCTGACATCATCCTCCGCAATTGCGAGGCTTCCGTCGTCGAAAGCGAAGCGATCTCCCCCGCCTGATGCGAAACTGTCGAACAAGCGACATCGTCCTTCCGTGCATCAGAACCTCCCCGACGAGGCGCAGCTACTGCCTCAAAATAGGGCGTCGCTATTGTCGCCGTCACAGAAAAAGGCAAATCACATCCAATCTGAGCAGAAACGGAGGGCAAATATCCGCAGGGGATACGACGCTCTTTGCGACACCATACCAGCACTCAGAGAGGCGTGCCAGGCCGAAGACGAACAGCTGCTAGCAGATGGTAAAGCTAAAGCTCGGCGAAGAGGAAAGGGGAAGGCAAAGGCCGATGATAGCGAAAAGGTCGATGGGCGGGCGGGTCCCAGAAGCGAGTATATCGTGTTATCCAAGAGTGAGTGATATCACACAAAGTCTATTGTGTCCTTACCTCCCTCTTTAGCCATCGACTACTTGCACGAGCTACTGTCAGAGCGAGAGATCCTGATGCAGCGACTCCATGTAGCCCGCAGCACCTTACCAGTCGATCACCCATTACAACATCCCCCCCCAGACGCACCACTTCCATTGTGGGAACGAAAATGGAATGGTGGAGAGGATAAAAGTAATGATGACGATGACGAGGATGAAGATGACTAGCATGTGTGGTGGTTTCATCGTCCAGAAGGGGGCATACTGCAAAGACAGTGCCGAACTACGGTTGCCTGGGGAGACTTTGTCGCCCTTGCATCTAACAAACGTAAAGGGATGTGTCACTATATTTCAGTTAATGGGTCGTCTATTTCGACTGTGTAGTGTATGATGCGCAGATAGATGCTGAGGAATATTGTTCTAGTTACTTGCTTATATACCGTAGAGTATATATTGACTTGCTGCTCGGTGTAACACGTACTGGTACTAGCAATGCCACGCCAAGCCAAATGTAGATTCGTGACCTCACATTGCACGACACTTTAGATCAGACATCAAACTTGATCAGGAGAACAGAAACAAGATGTCAGAAACCCCTCGACAGTCCCGGAAACGAAAATATCGCTCAGTACGGGTTTATATAACGGGGCATGGATATTGGCCACATTGATGCATACTCGAGCAGGACGGCCCAACCCCTACTTGGGTGAAACGGACTATCGATGGTCCAGGTGTTTGGGCTAGCTGTGTCAAGGGAAAGGAGAAGCAAACCGTTGGTGAACTGTATGACTTGTTTGAGTCGGTGAGAACACTCTCTGGTGTTTAGAGCTTTCGAGCTCATCATGATCAGCTAGCCACCGAATTGTGGCCAGTGGAAGGAAGAGATCAAGCCGGGGGACGCTATGCTTCCGACGATGAAGAAGACAATGTGGATTTTGAAACCTTGGTTGCACAAGAACTTGCCGCCATCAAGCGTCCACGGACAGAAAAACGATTCGGTTGGTAGTCGGGCAGTTTTCTCTGCGTAGTTGTATCTTAATTTCTTCCAGTCAACTGCCAGACGAATACGCCTTGTGGTAAGAAAGCCAATGTCGACACCAACGCAGAGCTAATTCCAGCCTGGGTCAGTGGTCTTTGTTTCCTGCCGGCCTCCGATAGACCCAGCCAAGTTAATTGTCACACATGCCGAGAACGTCCGACGGACGGGCGTAACGAGAACAAAGTACGGATACCAATGTTCCAACGATGATCCGATCACTCCTTTGACACTTTTCAAGGTATACCCACAGGCTTATCCCAGTCTCTGGATCTTGTTTGGCAAATCTTCCAGAGATACAATCTCTGTGTCGACGTGTATTTGCGCCGTTCTTCGCGGAGGCTGAGGGAAGTGCTGACACCTCTCAAGTCCACAGGGTGAGTTCACGACCAGCGTTTCGTTGGCTTCACTCACAAGGAATTTGTTGCCCAGTACAAGATTGAACTGCGAGTGCGAAATCACAACACGTTGACTCGGATGAGTATTATTGAAGAAATAGCGAAATGCATGCCAGAAAACTACGTGGTCGACCTTGACAACCCAGACGTATTTGTCCTCGTGGAGGTTTTCAAGGTGCGTCGCGCTGCCATTTTGTCGCGTGACCAAACAACTCGGGCGTTGGTTTCAGAGTGTATGTGGTGTGAGCATCCTGAGGGACTATTACAGACTCCACAAATTCAACGTCATGACGCTAGCTAACGAGAAGAATGCAGTAGAAGACTTCGAGCGTGAAGCAGGACGTGTCCGGGGGAAAGAGTTAGATCAAGTCGGCCCGACGTAGGTCGCCAGTACGTAGTCAGGCCGAGGAGAGGCCAAGTGTACCATTAATGCACATACACATGTCTGATCAAGTCCTCCTTGGGCCCGGCTGCGTTCCACTCTGATTCTATTCTAAGGCAGAAAGCAAGCGCTACCTGATTTGGCAGGCGTGTTGCCACGTGTTCGATACGGCCGTAGGTTGTTCGAAAGCCACCGCAGCAAGTAACGCGTACCCATTCCCTACAACATGGCTGATCCGGTGGAATCGATGCTCGATCTCATGCGGCGCCTGCCACCAACTCGCGTAGAAGAAAACGTCAGCGCTCTTATCCGCATCTGCCCCGACTACGCAGAAGATCTTCTCGGCAGCGTTGACCAGCCACTCAAAATCTTGACGGATCGCGCGACCGGAAGGGAATACCTTGCCTGCGATTACAACAGAGATGGTGATAGCTATCGGTGGGTGTTCTTAACACTCGTTGTACAGTCCACTGCATTCCGGGGTATCGATTATCCCAATGTGGCCTCTTTCTCCAACAAAGACGCAACCTTCTCGGGTGGTACGGCTGACGCAGTTCCCTAGATCACCGTGGTCCAACGAGTATGACCCTCCTCTAGAAGATGGAACCACTCCGAGTCCGAAACTACGCAAGCTGGAAATCGCGGCGAACGAGGCTTTCGATACGTATAGGGAATTGTAGGCGTTCCAGCTACCGCGTGTAGATCTTACTCCCCTCGTCACACATGACAGATATTACGAAGGGGGAGTCTCTTCTGTTTACCTTTGGGAGCTCGAGGATGGCGGATTCGCTGGCGTGGTGCTGCTAAAGAAGGGTGGGTACACGATGGCTCCTGGACAGTCTGTTGTGCTTCCGTACCTTTCGCTCCGGGGATCATGGACCGGCGATACTGACTGAACGTCTTTCACAGCAATGGATCCTTCGAGCCCGGACGAACCATCCGGATCATGGGATTCTATACACGTCTTCGAAACGGCGGAACGCGGGAGGCAAGCTCACTACAAACTGACGTCCACGGTTATGCTCCAGCTTGTCACACGCCGCAGCGAGGATTCTCAGATTCACGCCGTTGCTAACCAGGAGAAGAAAGTTTCTAATCACGGCTCGAAGTCATCTGGAGAAGTCAATTTGAGCGGAAGTATGACTCGACAGGTGAGTTGCGCAAATAGCTTTTCTGACTTCTTGCGTCTTTTACTACGACCTAGACGGAGCAAGACTGGCCTCTGCAGGATTCTTCGTCGCATATTACCAATACAGGAAGGATGATCGAAGAGATGGAGATCAAAATGCGTAACCTTCTTCAAGAGGTCTGTTCCCTTCTACTAATGGAACGGCGGTTGATGTGACCGCCCGCAGGTGTACTTTGGGAAAACGCGTGACATTGTGTATGATCTCCGCAGTGTGGATGATCTTGACAAAGCGAGAAAACAAAGAGAACTGCAGAAAGAGCTTGTCGGGTTTATCAAGCGGTGAATTTGATACCTTAGGATGATACGTAATCACTCTGCTGGAAATTGGATGGCAGCATAGCAATAATGTGTCGAAAGAGGCTGCATCAACGGCCCACCAGATGAGCGTCAGCAATGGGGTTGGCATGGATTGTTACCTAGAAAACGGATTGAGGGATCGTTCCTGAATTTTAGTTGATGTCCTACATGGGTGAGTTTAATTTCGGTAAGAGGTCTGTTTTTATTGTTGACAGGGGCACGCTCCATCAAGTCTAAAGTGGAATCGGTGCCGTCGATCACCTTCCCAAAGATCGTATACTTGTTGTCAATATGTGGCTGCTTTGCGTATGTGATGAAAAACTGTGATTTATTCGTATCGGGCCCAGAGTTAGCCATAGCAACCATGCCACGGTTGTTGAACTAGTGGTCATCACGAAACCAAGTTTCAGTAGGAGAAGATGTCGTGCGGCAAACTTGGCACCTTAAGTGTCGATCGTATCTCATCTGCGAAAGGTTTGCCCCAAATGCTCTGGCCACCTTTGCCTGACCCAGATGGGTCACCCGTTTGGATCATGAAACCCTTGATATTTCTGTGAAATATGCAGTTGTCGTAATAACCGGACGCGCAGAGGGCCAGGAAGTTCTGAAGCCATGGGGGTGAGAGAGGACCATCAAGTACCACGGTAGAATCACGAACTTCTGCGGTTTTCGGCACAGCTTCGCAGAACACCTCGATCTTGGATAAAATGGTAGCAAGGATCAAGTAAAGTTTGGTAGAGCCTACCTTGAGTTCGCCATGGGAAGTATGGAGTGTTACGGACTGGCGGACGGGACGGTAAGTATATGCGCGATGGTGGCGGATCGGAGCGAACTGACCATGGCGTGACGGGTGTAACGCGTGACTAGCAGATGTGACTGAAGTGCGAATGATTTCGTCCGTGCCAAGAAGACGCACCTAAAAGTTTGTGTGCGACCGTTCTTTTAATCTCGAACCACCATCATGATGCGAACACCCTCCATTCGCAGCCAGGATGATCCCCTCTCCATCGCACTCCGTCCTCCCCCAACAGAGTCAGAGACTGACCGCCAAGCACGGCTACAGCAGGAGGCACAGGCTCGTCGCATATCCGAGCAAATCGATGAGGAACTCAGAGTTGAACGTGAGAAGCTGAAAAAGTCCAAGAGCGACGTTAAGGTGACAGGACCGTTTGTGGTATCACTGTATTCGAGGGGGGCTGATGTTGTCCAAGTTGCTGCTCTTGGGCCAGGCGGAGTCAGGCAAGTCGACATTGCAGAAGCAATTCCAGCTCATGTACAGCCCAGCTTCACTCGAGAGTGAGCGCGTGTCCTGGAGAACTGTTGTGTACTTCAACGTCGTCCGTTCTATCAAAAAAATCCTCGTTACCTTGGAAGCGTGGGATGACATAGACGATGGTTCTGACTCGCACAGCACGCTGGAACGGCAAGAACTGAGCCAGGACGACCCCCTTTTGGTCGGGACATCACACGCCAGCTTCGTCGGTTTGCCCGTCGGTGCTCCTTTGGACGTGGAACCTCCGAGCCCCACAGCCTCAAGCCCTACAAAATACTCCTCCATCTCGGAGTTGCGCCGTCACCTTCTGCCCCTCGTAAACACCGAACCCCAGCTAGCCGATCGGCTCAGCGGTGGTATTTCTGTGTCAGGATCGGGCAGAGGGGAAGTCTATGTCCGTAGCGGCTGGCAGGCGAGAACCATTCATACAAGCCAGAAACTCATAGGACGGCGATCGAAACGAGCTGAGGCGGGAAACGCAGAACTATCCACTGAGCGTCCCGGTACAGCTACATCATTTGACATCAATTCGGACGCTCTAGCCGACGAGGTCGCTACATTGTTGGACCAGTCACGGGAGGACATAGCAACCCTTTGGGAACACTCGATTGTTCGTGCTTTGATTTCAAGGAGAAAGTTGAAGCTCGACGAGTGGTCGGAATTGTGAGTTGGCGCATATATGCGTGCATTTTGCTAATAATTCACCTTCGTAGCTTCTTAAATAATATTGCTCGTATCTCCGCTAGAGAATACATCCCGTCGACAGGTAGGTCCTGATGGGTTTCATGCCATTATTGGCTGATGTGTAGCAGATGACATCTTGCACGCCCGTATTCAGACGATGGGCGTCGCCGAACATATTTTTGACGTGGATATCCACGGGAAAACCGTATCATGGCATCTCTTTGACGTCGGTGGTGCCAGAGGGCAGCGTCATTCATGGGTGCCGTATTTTGATGATGCAAACGCCATCATTTTTGTTAGCCCGATCAGTGCTTTTGACCAGGTACATTTTCCCCAACAAGCACATATCCGACTTAATTTGATTCACTGGAATATAGTACCTTGAAGAGGACCCTCGTACAAACCGTATTGACGATTCCCTGCAACTCTTTACCCAAATCTGTTCAAATCAACTCCTCAAAAAGGTCCACCTGGTTTTGTTCCTCAGTATGTCTACCTCGCGCATTTCAGGAATAAGGACCAAGTAGATATTCGTTGGACAGATAAAACAGACATTCTTAAAAAAAAGCTCGAGCGGGGCTTGCCCGTCTCTAAATAGTAAGTGTCTGTCACGCCTTCATCCCGTCACTGACATAGAGAAGTATCTTGTCCTACGGCGACCGTCCCAACGAGTACGAATCAGTGGTACAATATTTCCGGGCACATTTTTTGCAAGTCCACAGGAGGAACAACGAGAACCGACGAGTCTTATACACGCACCTGACTAATGTTACGGTTAGTGTTTTAAATGTTCCAGGATGCGGTGCATCCCATTGACCTGTGTTTGGCTGTCCCAGGATACGAAAGCTACGCAGAGTATTATTGGCAATGGTGGGTACACAACTTACTAGCGGCATGCCATTCCTCATCAGAGAAATCATTCAGTGCGAGACTCTATTTTCCGAGGTTACCTACAATCAGCTGCGTTGGTCTGATCCCCTTTGCTCTCTGCGTGAGAAAGGAAATTCCAGCATGCTTCTTGTGTTCATACTAGACATTCCGAGTGGACCTTGCTGCACGCCGAGTTTTCATACATTACGCTAATCACCCTTGTATTGCTCTGCCGCTCTCGCAGTTTGCCTTGTGCGTTTCCAACCTTCGTCCCACTATGTTTATATTTCCCCCTCCTTTGGTAAAATGTGGTGTTACGTGTCCCCTGTTCATATCATTGCTGTTTTGGTCCTACGATTGCCTAGATCCACGTCGCGTTTTGTATCTACACACCTTCGGCCATTCGCTGGCTGTGTTGGGTCTCCTCCGACCAAGTGCCTGTTGTGTGGTGCTATATGATACACTAGCGAGTAGGTGCCGCCTTGCCCCCTCCTTGCTCTCCTCCAACCCATCCCACATCTGATCAGCCTGATCACTGGATGACCTTGTCATGCAAGGTGATTCCGAACTCCCCAAAGTTACCTTCTTTCCTCCGTTGCATCATCAGCGCAGGATATGGATACTGGACGTTCTTCGACGTGAGAGACTCACCGAGGTCCGTGCGATAATTCGGACCAATCCTTTTGATCTCGTTGATACAAACATACACAGATCGTAGATATTGGATGTGGTGAAGGCGCCCTCCTTGCAACACTGTGCCAGCCCGCCCCATGGCTGACATCGAATCGTTTTCAAGACGACGACCACGAGTTGTCCTCGCTCTTTTGCAACGTTGGCTTGAATGACCAGGACACACCCGATTTGCATGCTACGCGCATCGTAGGACTCGACGTTTCATCCCCCGAACTAGAAATTGCCGCTCGATACACATCCCCTGCTTCAGCCAACCCTCTCTATACGCGCTGGGAGCCTTTGGACGTCGAGTTGTGGCAAGGCAGCGTCGACGCGATCAATCCCGCGTTCGCCAACGTGCAATGTATCGTCGCTAGTGAACTGTAAGATCTCATCGCGTTATCGGACTGTTCTGTCCAGCTGACGAGCACCCGTGTGGTATGTGTAGCATCGAACATTTGACGGACGACGTTCTCGTCCAAGTTGCCCCCATTGTGCTTGGGGTGTACCAACCACGTGTGTTCCTCGTCACGACTCCGTCGTACACTTTCAACCGACGATGGTCCCCACCGGGAACTGCGGATCCTAAAGGGTATCCCGACCCGACTTGCCGAACCGATCGTGTATTCCGGCACCCTGACCACAAGTTTGAATGGACCGTCGACGAGTTTGTCCGGTGGTGCGAGAGTGTTGCGCGCCAGTGGGGATACGTGGTAGAGACTACAACTATAGGGATACCCAAAGAGCAGGACCCTTGGGGACGGGACGGAGTCTTGGGCGGCGCCACTCAGGTTGCGTCATTTAGGCGATTGGACGACCGTCTCTCCAACGCAGCAAGGGAGCATGGAACGCAGGCCGTTCGTCGTGCGATTAACAAAACCCACGCGTTAGTGGCGAAGCACCGCCACGAAGCGCATGTACGCGCGGGGTACCCATCAGACTTGAGGGAAATCGAGAAAGCAATGATTCTCATGTTTCAGCAATGGGGAGAAACGACCCTCGGGGTTCAGGAACTCTGGTTCACAAATAACCTGCCAGTTCTATGTGGTGGATCCATAGAAGTGATGCTCAGCGTTGCGGAACAGAGTACCGAGCTAGAGTTACAAAGAGTTGCCGGCCAGCGGCGCGAAAGCTGGAAGATTCAACTAGTTGGAGGGCTTACCGAACAGTTTCCCGCACGAAGCACGCAAACGGAGAGCGAGAACGCTATGTGCGAGGATGATGAACCAGACTACGATGTAGGGGAGAGTTCGTTCGACTCTGGTGTATACATGGGTATGGCCCACGATGGTGCCCCATGGCGTCCTGAAGACATTGGCTGGACTCAACTCAATGAAGACGGGGATAACTGGGCTACGGATTAGAGCAATGGTTGTGCAGACACGCTGAGTGAGAAAGGAAGCTGTGAATTCCGTCAACTTGACGAGGTACCGGCTCGAAGTAGAGTTCGGAAATGGATCCAGATTAGCATCTAACTCGTGTACATCTAACAGGACTGAGTTTTGTCAGTCCAGGCCAGGAAAAAAAGGATAGAACCGACTGGTATTGGAGCTACGAACAAGCATGGAATGTCGATACTCGTCAGACCTCCAGCGCCGATCTAAGAGGCACTGTGCATCCACACCATGTGAGTTGGGGCGATGTAGTAAGGGGACGCTTTGTACTAACCAATGAGAGGATGCAACTGCGCCATGTAGGTGACCATCCACATGAGATAGCAAGACGCAAGCGTTAGTAGAATGGAAGTCCGAATAGTTCTGCATTGGCGGTACGCTCAGTGGATGTTCATCCAATGTCAGGTTGCCACTTACGTCTGTTGGGGGCCCTTTGGGATGAACAAGTAGCCGCAAGCCATCAAGCCCAGGACAATGACAAGAATGAAGATAACAGGGAACATCGAGGCCATATTGCAAGATTTGTTCGGCTGTGGTTCTGCGTCGTTTCAAGGCAAGTCGCACGGGCCACAGCGGCCGACTTCCGATCTCAAGTCATGTGATAAGCAGCCACGAAGCCACTAGTATTGCAGCAAGCAGACAATCTCCGCATCCAAGGAACATAACGAATAACATCTATTATTTATGGGTAGTAAGAGTAGCAGACACGTCTATCAATCAAAGGCCCGTCGTCTATAACAGATATTCCGTGGCTTCTTGGGCATCGTGATCATGGTCTAGGTAGAGAGAAGCTGAGCGTATCATAACAAAGACCAGGGAAGAACGTACGTGATAATTATGCTCCGGCACGGGTTGATCCAGCCTGATCTCTACATGGCGCAACAACGTTGCCAGAACGGTTCCCAGTTGCACGTATGCGAACTGGGCAAAAAAACAGCTGAGCCAACATTCAGCAAAGGGGATGGCCGTCACTTACCTGCTCGCCGATGCAACGGTGTCGGCCAGCACCGAATGGTTGGTAAGGACTATCCGTACCCTTGCTCACGGCACCGAATCCATAGTCGACCTTCTCGCCGTTTTCATCCGAATATGATTTGAAAGCTTGAGCTGCAATACCTTCAGGATCGCTCCACCGAACTGGATCCCAAGTTTCCGGGTTGGGCCAAATCTGTGGATCAACCTGGCTGACACTTGGAGAGGCAAGAACATAGTGACCACGGGGTACAACGTAGGTACCGTCTTTCGAAGGCGCAGCAAGAGTGGGCGGGACGGGTACGTCAGAACGAACGTAACGCATGATACTGTGAATAGGTGGGTGGAGGCGAAGCGTTTCCCGAATAACCGAGTCCATGACGGGGAGTTCGCGAAGTTCCTCGTAGGTCATGCTCCTGAACGAGCCATCAGGGTTGCCAAAGTTTTTCACCTGTTCTTGGTAGAATGCCTCTCTGAACAGGGCGATAAATGTAAAGCATTGCGCGAACTGAAGTTAGACTTACTGTACTTCCTGGTTGTCTGCGAGATGAAGGAGGGCCCATGAGCTAGTAGCTGAACTGGTGTGTTGGCCCGCCATGAGAAGCGCGATCATAATATGGGCGATCTCGTGGTCTGGGAGTGCTCTACCATTGCGATACTTTTGAGTCATGAGGGCGGAAATCATGTCCTGTGCATCCTGCCATGGATGTGAGTACAGGGTCGAACAATGTAGAGACCTGAACTCACAATACCGGATTCCCTACGTTTCCGAATGATGTTGATGTAGAATTCACTCATTTTCTTTTGAGCTTCGTCACGTTTACGATAACTCTCCAAGGGAAGATTGGGAAAGAGGAAGTTGATTGGCGTGAATCCACCATCTAGAGCATTGAACAATTCTGAGAACGACTTGTCCAAGCTTTCGCGAACCTCGACACCTTGAAGTGTCCGAGATGCAGTCAGAATCGTGATTTGCGCCATGATGTCTGTAGCATCAAAGCGCCCCCATTCATTAATATCGTTCATTTGGAAGATCAAGAACGCTGAATCTGTCCTCATGAAGTGGTCGACCTCATTCTCGATCATACCAACGTAGGCACGAAAGTTTTCCGTCGAGAGACCGACTTTAACAAACTTCTTTTGCTCCATTAACACCTCATTGGGGACATCATACACAACATCCTTGCCAAACACGGGCGTCGTGAGGTGCTAAGGAACAGTCAACCAACAGTGGAATGTTACAGGATCATACACACCGTATAAGCTTCCTCTGCAGAGAATGCCAGAGATTTGCCGCCAAGAACAAAGTTGTTTCCTTTGGCACCGAGCGCAACGGTAACTTTACGGCCCAGCAAAACAAACGTGAACACGTTGCCATACTGTCAAGCACAACACAATTGAACCGAGAACTAGTACAACAGTATGTTGTAGCGTACCTTCTCTTTACACTGAGCAAAGAAGGTCAACGGGTCATTGCCATATGAAATTGCAGAACCAAAGATGGGTACGAAATGGAACACCTCTGGGGGCAGCGACGAGTCACGAGGAAGAATCTGCAGACGCGTCAATTTGGTTCAACATGCATTACTGAGTACAAACCAGTTGCCTGAGAACGTTCAGGATGATGGCAATGAACGGTGAATAGACGACCAGGAGGAGAGCAACGCGTCCCGGCGAGTTCGTGATATAGTTTTGGGCAGATTCAAGCATAGTAGCCACGCAGCCCGCAGCGGGCGACGTACTATTGACTGACATTGAGAACAAGGCCCAAGATGAAGGGGGGGGGGATGAGAAGTAATCCTGAATCACCGCACGACACAACCGAATTTTGTACACTGAGAGCATATATTGCTTAGTCAGTATGTCCTAAAATCAGGCCATCTCGGTGTACTCAATTAAATACGTGTCTTCACACGCCAAGTGCTCGTATCTAAGATAAGCGCTGAGGAGTGTGCATTACGACCATAGGGCTGCTGTATGTACTCTAAAAATTTTAACTTTCTCTCAACAACAAGTGGAGCTGAGGCTGGGGACCCAGTTCAACGGCGTGTATCCGAACCTTGACAATATCACCAATCCCCAACACCTCGCCCGACGGTGCGGCCAATGATCCAAATAATCCAAGCGAGGGTATGTGGCAGGTGAATGAGCTGGCCATCCCAGTTCCATCAAGGCGCACGCCAGAAACGGTAGCTTTCAGGAATCGTAACGGATCGTGACGACCAGTTTCTGGATGAGGGTTTTCTAGGAAACGTTTGAGATACAAGTGGGACCAGAAGTTGGCATCAAGTCTTTCTGCCCGCTTGGACTCTTTCTCCCTTCTCTTGATCTCGGGTGCATAGTCCTCCAACCACGTCGGTGAGAACAACGGCGTTTTTGTCCCGGGGTTTAGCAGCGCGTGCTTGATTTGCCAATGCGCTACGAGGTCGTTGTATCGCCGTAGCGGAGACGTGACACGGATATACCCTTCGCGATCCGGAACTCCCATGCTCCAGTGCATCGCAGGCTCGAGTGTGTGCTCAACCGAGGGTATGAATAGCTTGGATCTTTGTACGGCATAGAAATCCACATGGCAATCCGAGTCCCGCATTGCTAACAGCTTCTGTATAGCTTGGGGGTCTCCAAGACATACAGGCGGCTTGGATGCTCTTCTAAGCATCGGAACACCGTGCTCCGAAGACCAACGAGAAGCCACACGACATGCAGCTTTCATACATTCTGAGATGACCATACGCGCGCCAGAACTTTGCATTTGCTGCCCCACAACCTCATAGGCTAACGACGGGAACCCACGAAAACGGTAGGGATCGGGGCAGTCTAGAGAGGTGCCGATCAGAGGTTTGGGACTGACAGTAACCCTGGCTTTAGACAGAGCGGTGTAGAAATAATCACTGGAGGCCAGATTGCGTTGCCTATGTCGAGAAATCGCCTCGGTGATGAGGCGCAGACTGTTAATGTGCTCGGCACTCAGGCTCGTCACGGGGGAAGCAGGTGAATGACCCGGATGATCAAAGGGACGGAGGGATTCATAGCTCCTGACTGACCCAAGCAGTTGATCTACGCTATCATAATCCACCGTGACGATGTTGCGAACCAGTGCTGCTCGGACTCCGTAGTCCACCATGCTGCCCGTGGCGTCGAGTTTGAAGCTAAAGGTAAGCACATGCTCGGGGAGTCCAGAACGTGAGTTTGCACCCAAGCTCATTTTTGACAGCGTCAATGACTTGGGGAGCATGGGCCATGTTCTGTGCGCAAAATACGCCGTGAACCCCATTTTACGTGCCTGTTGTGCGAATATGTGCGTGGGAGGTATAACGGCTGTGGGATCTGCGACGTGGACATGTATCCATGCCGCACCAGGCTCGGAAGGAATGGGCTCGATCGACAAACCATCGTCTAGCTCCTCTGCACCGACATCGTCGACGACATAAACAGGTAAATTGCCAAAGTCGTGTCGCAAATGCTCAACTGGGTCGCGGAGATAAAAATCCTCGGGACCGAGAGGAGTATTGTTTTGCGAGTTCGCCAAGGTCATTTTGGACAGATTCTTTTGAACTATCCTATCTTCGGCAACAACCTTCACTGATTCCTCGTCTGGATTGTGATCTAGGTCGAGTTCCGACCATCTTGATGCTAAGTCGTCCCACGGAGCCAGGTGACCCAAGTCGACCAAGACTTGATGTAGAACTGCAGTGTCGATTACTTCCGCAACCTCCAATTTCTTGAGGATGGTCGTCACAACAGGGGAATAGGGGTCAGCACGGATGTGGCGACGACGATGAAGGGAGTGGTGCAGCACATCAATGATTAGGCGATCCTCTTGTGTATACCGGATATCCGTGTCCAGCTCCTGGGTAGGGGGCTCGTCCCAAGAGTCTATAGAACGCTTTCTATTGGCAGCCATCATTGAACGGGCTTTGGATACAAATGAATCGATAGTGGGACTCGATTGGTGAATCAGGTCTCTGACAACAACAAGCTTGTCTACGTGGGACTGCGGACGGACAGCCCACACCTGGACCGTACGATGGGAAGTGGGGTGCGGGACAAACTCGACAGTATGGTTCATGAGGTAACGGTGCGTTGCCAGTAAGTTGTAATAGTCCATATTTTGCGGATCAGATATGAACCCGGCAGCTTGTGGTACTGTAACGGTCGACCATTCATTGGAACTTGGAGATCTGACAAGAGGGTAGAGGGCGATATTCCGGCTGCCGATAGCGCAATAGGACTGAGCAACTCGGCGCTCGACCTCCCGAAGCCGCCTAAGAATCTCAACGCGTGCGCTTATTTCTGTCCTGGTGGGTGACGGAGTGATGCCAGCCCTCGCCGCGAGATCACGAGGGACCATTTGTGGAATCTCGAAGAAGATATCGGCAACATAGTGGGTGAATATATCCCCAGAGAGGGTGAGGGAGAGAATGTAATTGCGGTTATCAACCAGGGCATGACCAAGAACAATTCCCGAGGCGGAGGTCAAACCCCTGGGGTACATAGTAAGCGCATGGATAAGGGATTATATTCATCACACACCTGCGAATGTCGACGTATGTACCAAGGGCTGGGATATCATTTGCTCGGGACTCATCCATCTCATCCTGTTCCGGGACAGAATCTACTGCTGCTTCCTGCCATGCAGCCAATTGTTTAGTTGGCGGTCTGCGCGGACTCCCACTGGCAGCACGGACGTCCTTCTCGAGTCGCTTCTCTTCTCCTCTCAATGACTTCTTGTGTTTCCAACCTGACGTAGGTAGCACTCGAGACCTAGAAGCCGCATTGAGGAGCTGTTCTGTGACTGTCGTGACACGCTTCACTTCGTCGGTGCAACGGGTATGCGTAGATCCCTGAGAGACAGAACTATCCGACTTTCGAGACTGATATGAGATGGACCTGGCTTTCCGATAAAGACATTTCTCGAGGATATGGTTCGGTTTGATGTCTCTGAGTGCGAGTAGTTGAGCACCCCGACAATGCATGAACGGAAGAAAAATACAAGCACGCCGGTGGCTATGCACTCTGATCAATCCAAACTCGACTCCAAATCCAACCACACATTTCAGTCCGTTCCCAATGTTCAAGCGAGTGGAAAGAAAACGAAAGAGGCAAGAGGAAGAAGAAAAACTGGGTTTGGACCAAGACACGAAGGGGATAATGGGTCTGAATGACACAGACTCTGATGAATCCGATTCAGGCTCAGAGCACGAGAGTGCTCAATCCGATGACTTGCACCCAGACATTGGCGAAGACAGGGATCAGGAAGAGGATACTGTCTCAGAGGACGAAGATGTCGACGAGGATCCCCCGATATCGATCGCTGAGGCTCTGAAAGATCCGCTCTATGTCATTTCCTTAGACCCGATTGTTCACGGGTGCGTGTTGTGCAAGGGAAAGCTCATAAAAAATGCAGGGATGGCCACTGCACATAAGCATGCGAGCGTATGTAGCTCTCTGCAAAAACAATCTGACGAAATTTCACTGAGCCCTGATTCGTGCAGGCACACAAGCGACGTTTGGAGCATTTCAGGCTGCTCTCTGCTGACGCAGACCCGCGGGAGAATGCCCGGGAACTCGTCAGAGCGATCGGTTCTGCATCTAACGTGCATAGGGCAGAGTCGCAAGAACTGTCAAAGCGAGCTTTGAAACGTGTAAGGATTCTATTCTTCGTAAACCCTAGATTGACACAGTATTACCTTGCAGCAAGTCAAACAGGCAACCATACGTGAGAAGAGAAAACGTCATAAAGAACTCAAGGCGAAGGCGATAGCAAAGAGGACACTAAAAAATATCTCAACGGCTGACGAGACAAATCCTACCGCTCCATCTAAGGTGAACTTGCAGAGCTCACCAGTACTGCAAAAACAGCCAGGAAAAACTCGGAAGAGGCGAAAGTTGGAAAGTAAAAACACTACTACCAGCACAATCGTACGCGTGGAGACTCGGGGCGTGACAGTAAAATCAGCTTCACGCATCAAGACTTCAAGTGACAGTAAAAAGTCGGTTCTCAAGTCTAAGCTCAAAAGCGATGAGAAAGCCAACAAGCTATCGTAACCTAGTGGGAGTCCAGGCTACGAATATAGATTGTATAGATGGTTCCTGCATAAAATCAGCCACTGAAAAACGGGCGGGTCCTCGAAGATGGATTATTATAAGTGCTGATCTACATCAAAGATTGGAGTACCCTGTCGGTCGACTGGATGACCTGCAATCAAGTTCGCCCGAGCTCTTAAAGTTGGTCGACGTAGCACACACCTGATAGATATTTGGCCGTTCTTTGGGATTCGCCTTCAGCATACTATCGATAAGGTCCTTCAAGCCTTGGGAATAGGCTGAGCTCGGATGCTTGTACTGCGCGTTCAGAACAGCCATAGCGATAGATCCACCCTGTTCTGTTGTTTGGGTATTCTCAAACGGAGAATGTGAATACGCCATTGCGAACAGTGTACAGCCGAGTGACTGGTAGATTGAGCATATAATAAGCGGTGTAAAGCGGGAGACCCTACCCAAATATCAACCTTTTCGTCCAGAGTTATACCTGTTTTGACATCAAAAAGTTCCGGTGCTCTGTAAGCCATCGTACTTTGCTCAGCCGCAATGTCCTGTAACAGATCCCAATAAGAACCCTGCACCGGGACAAACTAGTGCTTTACCTGCTGCAGTAACGCTTGCGACCTAGTCTCTATGGGAATTCTGGCTTTCATTGCACTACCAAAGTCCATGAGTATCGGTGTTGCGCCGTCGTCAGCGATCATGACATTCCTAATCCCAAATCTCTCAGTCAAGAGATGATCAGAGCTACAGAAAGCTCACCCTGGTTTGATATCCCTGTGAGCATATGGTACATGTTCGCTCTTCCCAGGTTCCGCATTTCCATTTTGCAGATCTGGTAATTTCGAAATCTCCTCATCGTCATCAAATACGTCGTCTTCCGCATTCACCTGGCGTCTCTTCACAAGGGGTACATTAACGGATGAGTCACCGTTGCCTTCAGGATGTGATAACAGCTCGTCACCCTCTTCATCGTCAGAGTGATGGTCCTGTGACGGAGGTGGCAAAGAGTGTCGGGAAGACGTTGGGCGGGGCTGTGATTGCGAGCCAGCCGTCGTGTGGTAATCGTGTAGAGCACGAATGGCTTCACATGTTCCCTTGAATATGCGAACCATTTCTCTTTCTGAAAAATGTTTTCCGTTTACAACATTGGCGTTAATAGCGTCTTGGACATTTCCACGCTTGGCTGTGTTAAAAAATAATAAAGTGGGTTTGAACGCAGACAAACCTTGTACAGGGGTAAGAAGAGGTATACAATTTGACCTTCGCCTTCAGGATCTTGGACGACTGCAGAGTCCTAGTAGAGTTTCACTTAAGTAGCCTTGACATCGGCTTTAGAAGGCAGCCCACCAGTATGCGTATGATATTTGGATGCCTGAAGTCATATGAGCAATGAGAATTATGAACAAGAGTTGTATGGTTACTCACTTGAAACGCCGGTATGCCTCGACTTCTCGCATCGCTTCCTTTACGCCCTCTGCGCCACTAGGACATCTTATTTTCTTGAGGGCAAATTGCCTCTGAACGGTGATGTATTCAAGACAACGAAGACGTTTCAAGACAAGCACTCACCCCACTGGTTTCATCCTGAGCAAGGTAGACGAAGGAGAATCCACCTTCCCCGAGGACTTTGACGATATCGACTACCGGAGAGGTATTGTCAGTGACCCGGAACGATGTGTGACAACGAATCAAATTGCCGACGACACGACCATTGCATACTGACATGTACGACCGTTAATTTTTATCTTGGCAGATTGGTGACAGAGACACGAAGAAAGTGCCCAGATTGCGTCTTTGGCCTGGTCTTTCAAGTTGTCGAAAGCGCTTGTGAGGTAAGGCAAAGCCATATTTCTGGTTGCAGCTAGTAGCTGGACTGCTCGGTTTAACGTTGCAATGATATCAACGTGTGGTTAGCATGCACAGCCACTTGGTACGACAGCGAAGCACAAACATCTCCAAACGCAGCACTGTGCAACGCGTGGGCAGATACCATTACCACTGATATGGATCTGCCTCGTGCTCAACTGACATCTGCCGACAACCTGCAGCTACAAGTTGCTGCTTCACATACACCCTTTACCACATCGAACGCATAAATACGTCTTTCCGTCTCAGACACAGACCTTGCCGCTTCCAGCAGCCAAAATGGCGGATGTGAGTCGGTGATTTCATCGTTTGATATTCTCGTAAATATGGTCGGTACTTTCAGGCCAATGTCGAAATCGACGTCGTCTTCGTTGGCCAGACGGGTGTCGGCAAAAGCTCTCTTATCAATATGATAGTCGGCGTCCGAGATGGCGTAGCCAGGGTGTCAAACGATGCCCGTCCGTGCACCTTACACACCACTTCTTATCCCACGACACTGGAGACAGGCTTGCGATGTCTACTCTGGGACACGCGGGGCCTTGATGAAGCAGTGGATGCCCCTGATCGAAGGTGGATGGTCAAGATAGTGGAACGGATTCGCCAGTTGGCATTCCAACAAGCCCGCGAGTTGAAAGAAACTCTCCGGGACCGGACTAGGCTCGCCACGCCGATCCTTATGTGGTGTATTGACGCTGCAAAAATCGATGTTCCAATCCAATGGCAGCAATTTCGCAGGGTGTATATGGAGTATTGCGAAAGAAGGGCCATACCGGTGATAGTGATCACTCAAATGCCTCCAAACGTAACTGGCTGGGAGAACAGATGTAATAATCAGCTCCAGGACTTAGGTCTTGTGGGTGTTCCTCTATTAAGGGTGAGGAAGTATCGAAACGCATCTTCTCCTGAGTAC
>JBBPUP010000210.1:14045-28334 GCA_038094735.1 Exsudoporus floridanus
TATCTGTGTTCCCACACAATTCAACTTCCCGAAACCTGTCACTCCCTCTATGATACCATCCTATGGAGAATGTCCTACCCCTCCTCCCTTAGCCACCCACACCCTTTATTATAGGGGAGTAGTCATTCTCCATGCAGGGCTACCTCCTGCCACCACCACCATCCACCTTTACTCCGTTTTGGCAAGAACTCCAAAATGAGGCATTAACTCTATCACTGCTTCTATGGAATCCCTACAGGTTCTCCTTATCACTGGACACATGACAAGTATCTCAAGTATGAATAATAGTGCCCATCTCCCATGAAATGTACCCTCTTCCTCTCCCATTTCCATCCAACCCTGCCACTTCTTCTGTCCCACTCCATCCTGGTGGTTTGAATGCAACACTCCTAGACATTTCTGAACAGAATGTTTCCAATATCACTGTCCCCTCTGCGATATCCCAGCATCAGGACACCTATAGTATTATTGCCCAGAATTACAATGCTCTCATTGCAATTTCCAAGGCCACTCCCACTCCTGCTGCCTCTTTCTGGATCCATTCTCCTCCCTGGACTGGAACCTCACCTCCTACAAGAAGAACTCCAGTGACTGAAGCCCTTGAGGAGTCTGAGCTGGAGCTTCAGATATATAAGGAGGGTAATGTTACAAACAGTGACATTGAGCCAGTACCTGGTATCTCTTTTTTCTTTTTAAACTCCTTTGAATTCCTACTGCTATGGGACTTGCTCATTAATGATAAGGGAATCTTCAACAAGCTGTGGAACCAGTTCATTGAAGGGGCTCATCCCTCCACTCACCCTCCCTTTCTGTGATCTCGAATCTCTTCTCAACATCATTGCCCTCAGATCATCCCATCATCATTGCCATCCCAGATCTCTCCCTTCCCTCATTGCCTTCCTAATCAACAGCTTCTCCTACAACAATATGTGAGGATTATATGTCCATGAAAGCGATCAATGGACTCCTCCAATGATTGCTCTTTCCTATTACTATTTCTCCAGACTTCACCCTTCAGTTGCTTTCTCTTATAGGCAACAGTTACTATATTCAGTAACTTTCCAATCTAGATTAGAGAGGCCTACTCTAATTTAGATCCACCCTATTTGAGTAGCTAGATCCTCTTCTGTATCTGCCAACCTTGATCTACACTATCATTCTTATTCATCTTGGTTCCACTCTCTTGGATCTTTCCATCAACTAAGATCTGCAAGCTTATTTCATTTTAATGCCTATCAGAAAATCTAAGGACTGCCACTTAGGCTACAATAGTCATTCGCTCCATTAGAGGCCTTAGCATAGGTGAGATATGGTAGCATCTGTTACCTTATCCTGTAAAGGGCCTAGGAACCACATCAACCTAGGGAGAGATAGGAGGCTCAGATTATTCCACTGCAATTAAAGATTGCCCCCTTTTTTGCTGCAAAGCATAACCAAGAGTCCCCATTACAGATAAGGTTCCAAGAACCATTATCTACTGTCCAAGACAGTAGTGACACCTTGGTGCTGGTAGAACCAGCTGACGAGATCCAGCATCACTTGTTATATCACAGTTGACATAACAGCATCCAGTAGCTATTGTCTCTCATAGTATGTCTCCCAAGCAATGTAATTATACAATTGCTAACAAGAAAATGCTCATAATCATTTAGGTGCTAGAGTAGTGGAGACACCATTTAGAAGGAGCACCACAATTTGAAATTTGAAGTAATCACACCAATCTCCAATATTTCATGAAATCACAGAATCTTAACCAAGGATAAGTGAGATGGGCACAATACCTACCTCGATTCAACTACATTCTTATTAAGAAATCTGGAGCCCAAATGGAAAAAGTGAATGTGCTCTTCAGAAAGAAAGATCACATGATTGGAATAGAAGCCAACAACCAAGGAATTACAGTTATTCTTGAAGAATGTGTGTGATCAGTTAAGGAAAGGATCAAAATTAAGTGCAAAGAAGAAAAGACTCTGGAGCAAATTAAAAATGCACAGAGCAAACTGAAGGAGGGAACCTTAGCAGGGTTCACAATGGACAGTGATTACATTGTTATTAACAACAAGATCTATGTTTCTGAAGAGGATGACCTTTAGCAATCAGTCATCACCCTTTATCACAACTCCACAATGGCAGGACATTGTGGACCCAACAAGATAATTGAGCTTCTTACTCAGTATTATTACTGGGAAAGAGTATAGTCACAAATCAAAGAGTACTATACACACTATAAATGCTGCATATATATAAAACCAACAAATGTTTCGCTGGCTGGGAAAATTCATTCAAATCCTGTCCTAATAGGACCATGGCAGGATATTTCAGCAGATTTTATTGTTGATTTGCCAGTAAGTGACAGATATGACTTGATCCTTATGGTAGTTGATAGATTCTCCAAAGAAGTTGTACTGATTCCCACTGTTAAAAGTGTAATAGCACTACAAACAGCTAAACTATATTGGAACCATGTATGGAAAACAGATGGACTATCCTGATCTCTCATCTCTGATTAAGAACCACAATTCACATCTCAGGTCATAAAAGATCTCAGCAAGATATTAAACATCAAGCTTTACATGTCGACAGTATTTCATCCACAAACTGATAGACAAACAGAACATATGAATCAGGATCTACAACAATATTTAAGGCTGTTCATTGCAGAGAAACAAATCTCTTGGACAGAATGGCTTATGCTGGCACAATTTAACTATAATAATTGGGTGCACTTGGCTACTGGAAAGAGTCACTTCCAGGTCATGTACTCGTATAAACCCTGCATGAGAATAGAATCTCAGGAGGTTAAGGTACTGGCTGCCAATTCATTTGCCAAAGACTTTTCTGCAATCTTGAACTTTGTTAAAGATAACTTGGAAAAGGCAAAGCAATGCACAATGACCCAAAATGAACATAAGAGATCACATGTACCTATTTATAAAGAAGGGGATCTTGTGTGGTTATTTACCAAGAACTTGAACCTTCACATGACACATCAGTCAAAAAAACTAACAGAAAGGTGGCTGAGCCCCTTTAAGGTTATCTCCATGAAGGGTGACAACACTATGAAACTTCAACTGCTGAGATTGATGAAGATGTATTCAGTGGTTAATGTATCCTGGGTTAAACTCTATAAAGAGCATGTTCCTGGTCAACCAGTCTATAAACCAGAACCTGTGCAGGTCACAGACAAAGGGCAAGAAAAATGAGAGGTGGAATAGATCATAGATTTGTGCCTCAAGGAACAGCATATGGAATTCCTTGTTCATTGGAAAGGATATAGTGATGAGGAATGTATGTGGAAACCTGAGTCCAACCTCACTTTGGTACATGATGCTATAAAGGACTTCTACACATTAAATGCAAATGTTCCACACAAACTTTGTATGGCACAGGCAACTTTCAATCTTTTATTTAAACCTTATGAAAACTTGATGGAGTCCATTTCCACATGAAGTTGCCTGGAAGTTGACCCATAGTGGAGGAGTAATATTAAACCCATATCCTATTTAACCTAATACATGACAATTATGTGATCAATTACAAGTTTTCGACATCATATAATCTTATCTTCCTTCTGTTATATGATCATGGGAACAGTCTAGAATGTTCTATATATATATTTGAATCTTTGTAATTCTAGACAAGTCCATATATGTTTCTTTAATTACCATCATCACCTAGAACCTTCTAGAACAATTCCTTATCTATGATGTAGCTTTGATATCATACTCTGTGCCCTATATACAGACCAGTAGTCAATAGTTACAAACAATGTACTATAGTATATATACTTGAACATGAACATCCCAAGAACTCCAGTCTAGTTCTTGTTGGGTTTCCCTGCAGGGTAATCATCTAGTCTCTATTAGCTAGGTTTAGTGTTGAGCATCCTGGAACCTTTCTTAGTTTCTATAGGTTGGCAACATTACCCCCTTTTTCATATCTCCAATCTCTTTGATGCTCCAAGCCATGCTAAAATATATACCAAAATCAACCTCCAACATACCTATCACCTAGTCTGGATCATAGAAGGTGATGAATGAAAGACATCCTTTCTGACTTGCTATGGCTCATATGAATGGCTCATTATGCTGTTTGGATTTACCAATGCATCCATGGCTTTTCAACAGTTTGTTAATACCATCTTCACTAATTTGCTAGATGTTTGTGTTATTGTCTATCTAGATGACATTCTTGTTTTCTCTTCTAACAAGACTTTTGATTGAAAACATGTCTGGAAAATCTTCCAAAGGCTCTGTAAGCATGAACTATATGCCAAACCTAAGAAATGTGAATGGTCCACAGATTTAACAGAGTATCTTGGATACATCTTGTCTCCAACCAGATTCACCATGTCTGCTAACAAAGTCTGGGCTATACAAGATTGGCTGGAGCCTTGAAAGATCAAGGATGTTCAATTCTTCTTAGGGTTTGCAAACTTATATTGCTGTTTTATTAACAATTACTCTGCCATTGTTGTTTCCCTAATCCAGCTCATCCACAAGGGTACTCCATGGAACTTCAATGAGTCCTGTTGTTCTGCCTTTCAAAAACTCAAGAAGGCCTTCACCTCCACTTCTATCCTAACCCACTGGGTTCTAGATGCTCCAATGCTAGTGGAAACTAACACCTCCAACTATGCCATTGCTGGCATCCTCTCCATCTATTGCCCAAACCAGAAGATATGACCAGTTACCTTTTATTCTTGGACACTCTCTTCCCCAAAACTCAATTACAACACACATGACAAGGAGTTACTCACCATCCACAAGTATTTCTAGACTTGGCATCACTACCTCAAAGGATCTGGTACTCTGGTTGATGTTGTCATAGACCACAAAAACCTTAAATAGTTTGCTATGTCCAAACTCCTGACTTGCCAGCAAGCCCACTGGTCAGAGTTTCTCTTCCAGTTTCACATGGTTGTCCATTTCTGTCCCAGTAAATTAGGAGCAAAGTTCAATACCCTCATTAGATATTTGAACATCTCTCTCAAAAAGGAGGATAAGAACTGTGCTCACATCAATCTGCACAACCTCTGACCTATTTTGACCCAGGAACAGCTCACATCATTCCTCTGAGCTACTGAACTTACAGCTCCAGTACTCCAAGCAATGGTTCTACTTGACATTGGGACCCTCCATAACATCCTTTCTTCTCTTCCTTCTGATCCAATTGTAAAGGACCACCTATCCTCTGACCTTACAGAGTCATGATGGTCTATTGATACAAGAGGATTCCTCCACCTGGATGATAGGATCTATATTTCCAACTTCAATAATCTTTGACTCCAAGTCCTCTAGTACAAACATGATCATTTACTCTCTGGGCACTTTGAACAAAATCACACTCTAGATCTTCTAAGATAGGAATATACTTGGCCAGGAGTCCAAACTTTCACCAAAGATTACATGTTATCCTGCACCACCTGTGCCCATGCTAAGGTCTCTAGATATAAACCCTATGGCCTACTCAAACAACTACCTATTCTAGAGAAACCATGAAACTCCATCTCCATAAACTTCATTGAGCAACTCTCTCTATCCTCTGGGTTTACTGCTATACTTGTGATTGTAGACCACCTCTCCAAATAATGCATCTTTATTCTAACTTATAATAAAATCACCTCCCCAGAGCTTGCAAAATTATTTCTCCTCCATGTCTTTTCTAAGCATGAAGTTCCCTTCCACATTACCTCTGATAAAGGCTCTGAGTTTGTCTCCCACTTCTTTCACTCTCTCAGAAAGGCACTCAATATCTGCTTACACTTCACTTCTGGATATCACCCAGAAGGTAATTGTCATATCTTGTAACTTTTCTGGATCCAACTCCACTCCTCCAGTATCTCTATAGCTCTTGAACTTAAGAACTCCAGACCTTTCTTGATTATGACTTGGCCCCTAATCTTTGGACCTTATTCATTGACACCTATCCAGCTACTAGACATCCCTCCAATCACCTTGTCATGTTGACTGCTACTATACTTTGATTGACGTTGTCCAATTTCTGACTGACATTATCTAATGTCTATGTTCGGACCAACTTCCCTATGTTTCACTTACTCATCCTAATTATAAGTTCCAATAGTATATAAACCTTCATGTATTTCTATGTAATCT
Organism: Exsudoporus floridanus; assembly: GCA_038094735.1. Taxonomy (NCBI): domain Eukaryota; kingdom Fungi; phylum Basidiomycota; class Agaricomycetes; order Boletales; family Boletaceae; genus Exsudoporus; species Exsudoporus floridanus. The sequence continues at coordinate 20,162 of JBBPUP010000210.1, forward strand.
TTGTATGAATATCAACTAAGATATCCTCCACTCATAAGCAAACTAAGCAGCTCTGGGTTGAGTTCTGCTCTACCCTTCAACCTCTGAAATCCAGGACCAGATGTTACAAGGGCATATCACATAAAGTGACACCAAGTTCCATCAGTTTTGATCTTTGGGGTCAATACCAGTAGATCTTCAGTTAAGTTCCCATTTACCTGCAATTCTTAACAGTATATTCATACTCAATCTTGTTACATCCTATTCATAGCTACTCATACTACCTGCTCGCAAACTTGCACTATGGATAACAATCCTCTGTTATCCCCTCATTATAACCCACTCTCTATCTTCAGCAGCTCTAGACAAGATCCAGAAATCATTGAGCAATTCCAAAGTTTCTCTGCTCATTATATGCCTTATTCTGCTTTGCAGGATCTAGCCAATCAACTCTCACCAATGCCAGATCCTCAGGTGGACCTTTTTGCAGAAAATGGAAACTCTGAACAACGTTCTGAGCACACTCTGCCCAGAAGGGGCAAACCTGCAGACAAGCCAGAAAATCCTAAAGATCATGGATGTCCCAGAGGCCTTGGAGATGACCCTTCTGATGATGACTAGGATTTTGACCTTTCTCCTCACCTCTCCAACTCTAAATATGAGCAGATTCCCCAGGATGTATTAGCTCAGCTTGCATTTGCTATCAACAGCCTTGCTTATTTCAATTACAATTCTTCCTCCAACCTCTGTACTAAGGTCTGAGAATCAGACCAGTTCAACAGAACAAATCTACACAAACTCCAAGCTTTTTTTGTCCAGCTAGAACTTAATTTTCAGGATCATCCTAAAGCCTTCTATATGGACCATGCCAAAGTCACTTATGCATAGTCATACTTAAAGGGCATGGCCCTTGAATGGTTTGAGCCTGACCTCCTAGAAATGGCAGATCCATACCTTCATCCATTTTAAATGGATGACTTCAAGGAGTTCACTTTAGTGCTCTGGACCAACTTTGAACTGCATGATCCAGTCAGAGATGCTGAACATCAGCTTGATCAACTTTCTATGAAAAACATGCAGCATATCAACAAGTATGTCATAGAGTTCAATCAAATTGCTTTGCAAGTCTGAAACTATAGAGAAGGTGCACTCCAGCACCACTTCTACAATGGCCTTCCTGATCATATCAAGGATGAAATCTCCTGCATTAAAAAGCCTTTGACTATCTCCAAACTCTGTACACTTGCCCAAGCCATCAATGCCTGCTATTGGGAACACAAGTCCAAACTTAGTCAGCAAATAAAGCCCCATTCTCTGAAATCCTCTGACAAACCCCCTGCAAAGAAATCATCTTCTACCAATCATTCCTCTCACCGACCCTCTTCTGAATCCTCTAAGAACTTCAAGGAATCCAAGCCGAAAGATGCCAGCTTCCTTGCACCCAAGTCCAACAAGTCCAATCTTTTGTTGAAGCTTGGTAAGGATGGCAAGTTGACTGCTGCCAAGCACAAGCACCACTTTAACAATGGCCTCTACATGTTTTGTGGAGCCCCTGGACATATTGCTAAGAAATGTCCCATGTCTTCCTCATGGGCCTCCAAGGCCTGTGCTGTCAAGACAACTTTGAAAACCAAACCAGAGGTCTCTATTAAGGAGGCAAAAAAATAGTCCACAATCTCCAGCACTCCACACAGACTGGAAGTTGTATTGATGCCATCTGTGCACCTAAGGAGATCTGCCTCAATGCATCCACTCTTTTTGATCTGAAATTCCTTACACCTACCATTTTTCTAGTATCTTATGATATTCCTTCCTTCTCTGTGCTGGTAGACTCTGGATCCTCTGATTATTTCATTGACAACTCTATCATTAATAAATATAATCTCCCTACCCATCCTGTCTCTCTGCTCTAACTCTGACTTTTTAACAGCACCTCCAACTCTATAATAACCCAGGCTGTTGATCTTTCCATCTGTTTTGAAACTGGTGATGTCACTCCAATGATATTTTATGTCACTCCATTGGATGGCTCCTGTTCCCTTGTCTTGGGACATAACTGGCTCATCTGCTACAATCCATTGATTGACTGGGTTTCAGGCAGTATATTATTCCACTCACCTGAATGGGGCATGTCAACAACTTCAAGCTCCCCTCTGAAGCCTCTGGTTACAACACCTCTAGCTGACTCTCCTAACTCTGACTTACTAAGCTTTTCCAAACTGAGATTTTTTTTCATTGCAATGGTCAATGCTGCTGCTTTTGTATTGGCTTGTTGCTTCAAAGGCTCTGTTCAATTCTGTTTGCAACTCCACCCTTGGGGGAGTGATCTCCACTCCACTTTCACCACCAAACCTACCAATCTCTCTAGTGTTCCTCTAGAATATCATGACTTTGCAGACATTTTCAGTAAGAGCAAGGCCTCCGAACTCCCTCCATACCATGAATATGATTTAAAGATCAACTTGGAGAGAGGAGCTTCACCTCCTCTTGGCACCACCTATTCCCTCTCTCCATCTGAACTCAACTCCCTCTGAAATTTTCTTGATGAGCACCTCACTATGGGATTCATCTGCCCATCCTTCTCTGCTCATGCAGCTCTGGTCCTCTTTGTCTGCAAAAAGGACAGGTCTTTCTGCCTATATGTTGACTTTTGAGAACTGAATAAAATTACAAAGAAAGACTGTTACTCCCTCCCCCATATCTTGGATCTCCTTAATACTCTAAGCTGTGCTAAAGCATATATCAAGATCAATCTCCAACATGCCTATCATCTAGCCTGGACCACAGAAGGTGATAAATGGAAGATCTTCTTCTGGACTCGCTATGGCTCATATGAATGGCTTGTTATGCCATTAGGACTTACTAATGCACCAGTGGCCTTCCAACAGTTTATCAACATTATTTTTACTGATTTATTAGATGTTTGTGTAATTGTCTATCTGGATGACATCCTTATCTTTTCTGCTGACAAGGCTTCCCATTGTGAACATATCCAGGAAGTCCTCTGAAGACTCTGTAAATATGGACTTTTTGCCAAGCCTGAGAAATATGAATGGTCTACTGATTCAATGGAGTATCTTGGATATATCTTGTCTTTATCCAGACTTACCATGTCTGCTGACAAAGTCCAAGTGATCCAGGACAGGCCCAAGCCTTGAAAGATAAAGGATGTTTAATCCTTCTTAGGATTCACAAACTTCTATCATCATTTTATTGACAAGTACTCTACCATTGTTGCTTCTCTAATCTGCCTCACCTACAAGGGTACTTCATGGAACTTCAATCTCCTATCATTCCACCTTTCATAGCCTCAAGGAGGCCTTTACCTCCACTCCTATCCTGATCCACTGGGTTCCAGATACTCTGATGATTATCAAAACTGATGCCTCCAACTATGCTATTGCAGGCATCCTCTCCATCCATTGTCTGGACCAAGAGATATGCCTGGTTGCCTTTTATTCATGCACACTTTCTTTTCTGGAACTCAGTTATGACACACACAACAAGAAGTTGCTTGCCATTTATGAATATTTCCAGACTTAGTGGCATTACCTTGAAGAGTCTGGTACTCTGGTCGATATTGTCATGGACCACAAGAATCTTGAATACTTTACTATATCCAAACTCTTGACTCACCAGCAAGCCTGCTGGTCAGAATTCCTTGCCCAGTTTCACATGGTTGTCCATTTTCATCCTGGTAAACTGAAAGCGAAGCCTGATGCCCTCACTAGACATTGGAACATCTATCCAAAAGAGTGGAATAAGGACTATGCTCACATCAATCCACACAATCTCTGGCCTATTTTTACCCAGGAACAGCTTGCATTGTTCCTCCATGCCACTGGACTCACAGCTCTGGTACTCTGAGCAATAGTCCTACTTGACCTTGAAACCCTTCATAGCAACTATTAAATTTGTACTATATTTAACCTAACATGTGATAGTCATGTGACCTTATCATTCTTTCATCACATGACCGTGGGAACAGTCTAGAATATTCTACATGTTTATTTAATCTCCATGATTCTAGACGAGTCCATACATGTTTTCTAATTACCGTTGTTGTCTAGACTCTTCTAGAACAACTCCTTATCTATGATATAGCTATGATATCATACCCTGTGCCCTATGCACAGACCAGTAGTCAATAGATACAAGCAATGTATAGTAGTATATATAGTGAACACAAAATGCCCTAAGAACTCCAGTCTAGTTCTTGTTGGGTTTTCCTGTGAGAAGTTTCTATTCTAGTCTCTATTAGCTAGGTTTGGTGTTGTACATCCTGGAAGCTGTACAGTTCTCATAGGTCAGCAATATTAGAACTAGACTTCCATCACTCCCACCACACACCCCTTATCTCTCTCCTCATCATTTCACATACAGCCCCTAGCACTAAAGGGATATAGCCAGATTGAAGGCTCAAGCAGACCTACCTATCACTCTTCCTTCATCTCTTTTTTATGTAGTCCCTGCCACTGGAGGCAGAGAAGGTGCTTAGCTATCTGGGGTGGCACAGAGGTAGCCTTGAGTGGCTTGAAAGTGTTTAAATACTACCTCAAAACTCCTTCTCCTTCTTTTAGAATATGTCCCTGGTCCATGTGAGGCCACTTATCTTTTTACAATACCAGTAGTAGAACTTGGAATAGTTGGAAAGGCTATTGGCCTGATATCTGTCAATTGAGATACAACCTTAGCAATGGCTGCAGTATTGGTTAACAATAAGTTTCTTTTCTTGGGATGTTACCTCTACAATATGTAAAGCTTGAGCCAATAGATGAGCTCATCCTACTAGAGGTCAAATGTGATCCATATGATGATATACCAGCACTCCTTGAGATGACAGATGTCAAGATCAAAGAACTCAACAACTCTTTTGTTTTATATGACAATTTCTACAATAATGTAGAAGCAGAACTTAGACAACCCCTCCCATATATACCCAACCCTTGGAAACTAGCCTGAGCTTTCTTCCATATACCAGAAGAGCCAGCTCTAGAGGTAGCTCTCAACAACATCATCCAACAAGGCACACTACCTAGTGGTTTGGTCATGCATAGGTAGCAAGGACAACAAGAATAAGAATGGAGCAGGAGAGTGGGCCTCCTTCCAAATCCACAAATATATTGAAGGCAGTAATCATGCCTGGCCCTTGGTGGAGGTGATGACCCTCCAAATAAAAAATCATTTCCAACCTGGCAATGAGGCTGATACATTTACCAAGTGATTATCAAAGTACCATCAAGGACCAAACCAATGGGTCGAGGCTTACCTCACCCAGTGGCTCAAATGGTACAAAAAGGCCTGATGTGGCAACCAAATCAGAGTGCTCTTTCTAGAGCAAAACGTGAAAAAGGAGATCATGAGAAAGATCTTCTTAGATGGCAATAGGAAGAAGAAAGTCTATGATTACATTGATCAAATAAAGAAGGTTGGGAATGCAATGGAGAGTTTCGATTTTCATGACCAGGGGCATGTCTAGATGACAAACATGTGACAAGGACCATCTAAGGACCCCAATGCTATGGATGTCGATGCAACTGCTCCAAACCCAAGAAGCATTGTAAACAATGCAAATTCCTTGGAGGAGGGCATCACAAGGATTGTAGCTGAAGAAGCTGCATCTACTAGCTTGGCTCTGGGGATACAGACCAATTGAATATGCATGATGTATTAGCAGTGTCAAAAGGAGATGCCAGACTAAGGGCCTTGGAAGGCATGGATTTTGAGGCTATGAAAGTCTATTTTGTGGACCCTGCAGTTATGAAAAAGGGAAAAGGCAGAGCCTGAGTCATGATCTGGGTGTGACAAAGGCAAAGGACCCTAGAGTACATAAAACAAACACTTATCCATGAGGGGAAGAGATTCTAGAAGTGAAGCTTTGGTGCTCCAGTAACCATTTCTAATATTTAAAAGCATATGGAGAAGAAGAACAAGAGTTTTTCAACTCCCAGGATAGGACACTTTCTGATACAGAATCATATATTTCTATTTCATCATATTCAACCAAGATTGGATCTTATGCAAGTAAGCTTGCTGCACAGAATTGCAGGCTTAATTCAGTCAAAAGTAAAATAGTACTATAGAAACCCCAGATCAGATCCTCATCAGGTCCATGAAGCAAAAAAGGGAGATCTGCCTTAACATTGAAATAGCACCATTAACAAACAAGGGGAAGATGAACTCCACAAGGGCATTGCTAGATAGTGGCATGAATGGCATCTTTATTGACAAGGAATGGGTAAAATGGAAACAAATACTCACAAAGAAGCTTGAAAGGCTGATCTCCATTTTCAATGTTGATGGCACAAGAAATTCTGCAGGAAGCATTACTCAGAATAGGACACCAAGAAAGAATAGAAGCTGAAGTGACCAACCTAGGCAAGAACTTAGTCATTCTGGGATATATGTGGTTGGCCAAGCACAATCCTGATATAGACTGGCAAAAAGGCACAGTCAAGTTGACAAGATGCCCAAAGACATGCTACTTCCTTTGGGATTCTCTAGTATTTATATGGACACTAAAAGAGAAAGAAATAAATGATATGTCATACACATATCGAAGGATAAAGGCATTGAAGATGCCTAAGAAGGAACTCACCATTGAGAAAATGATACCCAGGGAATACCACAAGTATTTAGAAGTATTCTCCAAGAAAGCTTTAGAGCAAATGCCCAAATGCAAACCCTAGAACTATGCAATTGACATGAAACCCAGAATTATTCCCTGGAAAGAAAAGCTCTATCCCATGTCAGTGGAAGAGCAAAAGGAAGTTGACATCTTCATTGACAATCAACTAGCAAAGGGTTACATAAGACTTTCAAAGTCTCCACCAACATCACCAATTTTCTTTATTCCCAAAAAGGATGGGAAAAAGTGCATGGTACAAGATTACTGGTACCTAAATGAGTGGACAGTCAAGAACAACTATCCATTACCACTTATTAGTCAGCTCATCAACCATTCAAAAGGGTCTAAGCTGTTTACAAAGATGGACTTGTGTTGGAGATACAATATAACAACATAAGAGTAAAAGAAGGCAACAAGTGGAAAGGAGCTTTTGTATGTCACTGAGGAGCATTTGAGCCCCTTGTGATGTACTTTGGCCAATGTAACTCATCTGCCATGTTCCAGCAAATGATGAATGACATCTTCACGGACATGCAGACAGTAGTTATTGTGTATATCGATGACATAATGGTTTTTACCAAAACGGATGATGAAGCTGAACACAATTGGATCATACTAGAAGTGTTATGCTGATTAGAAGAAAATAACCTTTTAATCAAGCCAGAAAAGTGTATGTTTAAGGTCAAAGAAGTTGAATTCCTTGGAATGATTGTATTCACAGAAGGAATCAAGATGGAAGAAGGAAAGATGAAAGTCATATTTGAGTGGCCAACATTCACAAATGTCAAAGGAGTCAGATTCTTCTTAGGACTGGCAAACTTCTACCAAAGATTCATCCAGGATTTCTCAGTGGCATCACAACCATTGAATGATCTTACCAAAAAGGATAAGGCTTGGGTCTGGATGCAAAAGGAACAAAATGTGTTCAACCAATTAAAGGCAAAATTTACCACCACACTGGTACTTGCCTACCTGACAGACAATGTGCAATACTGTCTAGAATGTGATGCATCAGACTTCACAACCAAAGTGGTACTCTCTTGAAAAGGAAGAAAAATGGCATCCAGTAGCTTTCTCTTCCCATAGTATATCTTTCAAGCAACATAACTATACAATTGCTGACGAGGAGATGCTTGCAATAATTCAGGTGCTAGAGCAATGGAGGCATTACCTAGAAGAAGCACCACAATTCGAAGTTTGAAGTGATTACACCAGCCTCCAATACTTCATGAAATCACAGAACCTGAATTGACAACAAGTGAGATGGACACAATTCCTATCTCGATTCAATTATGTTCTCATTAAGAAATCTGGAGCCCAAATGAGGAAAGCAGATGCTTAATCCAGGAGAGAATATTACATGATTGGAATAGAAACTGATAACCAAGAAATTATAGTGATCCCAGAAGAATATGTTTGATCAGTTAAAGAAAAGATTGAAATAAAAGGTAAAGAAGAAAAGACCTTGGAGCTGTTACGATGGGCCTGAATGGGATCTACTGTAGACTCAAGCATTTGAAGGGTTCAAGGTTTCAAGGATTCAGAGGGACTCTCTGACAAGGGACA
>JBBPUP010000212.1:1413-19266 GCA_038094735.1 Exsudoporus floridanus
GTGTGCTTGCTAAATCTAATGATGCTCGCTGTCAAGGATTACATACATCAGGAAGGAAGGTGACCCCTTGTATTCTCAGCCTAATGCACCGTAACACCGCGAGACAGAAGGGCTGGCCAACATCCCGTGTTCCAGATCTGTGCCTGGGCCGCCACGGTCAGCTCGATGTTCACTAGCCAACCTTTCGATCCTCCGGCTGTAAGCGTGATGTCTAAGAGCTTGTAGTCCAGCTGGGCGGATAGTATGTGCCTGATCTCAGATAGTATAAGCAAGCACAGTGTGAATTAGCGAGCACAGAAATCTGTGGGATACGGGTATGGTGTTTGCACAAAAGTGCATCGTAGCCCTTGATAATGATGCGTACTGTGGAAAATCGTAAAATGGAAGATAATGGCTGTCTACATACCATCTCTGATCAGTGGGCCGGTAGGGGAGAGCAACATCAATATATCGATAGCCAATCGGATTTGCACAAAGTGGCCATCGCCTTTCTAGCAGTACACGCGCATCTGCAGGTGGACTGCCTGGCCCGGGGAACACGGCCGCTTCGTGTAGGATGTTTATCCCCTCCCACGAATGTCCAGACTAGTGAAGGCTGTGTAACATTCAGTTCACCAGTATTAGCCACTTTCCCATGCTGTCCGCAAGAGGACCGGCCCCCGGCATGTTGGGATCCGGAGCACTGACTTTAATTCTTGGCTGGCGGAGTTCGTTCACGGCTACTACAGCTAGCTGTGTAATTTAACCATACAAACCCTTTGATGGCTGTGATGAGACCTTCGGACGTTGTATCCACTTACTTTTCTTGGTTATGGCCGAGAACATCCGAACCAAACCGCGGGCAGCAAACCCAATCTGACGGTATCCCAACGTCCCACTGTTCTGTTTGCTGTGGTTGACATATGTGGCCGTTCGTGTCGCCAGACTCGTTACTAGGAGATTAAGGCCGGATAAATTGGTTAGCGACACGCGGCGTGGCTCTGTTCGTTGAACGTTTGACATATATGGTAGCCATACATCTAACCAGAACTACGCCCTAGCAGGGAGTAGCCGTTCCTGTTGGCGAAATCTGACTTTGCGGGAGAAATGGGAATATGTTGTGCCGGCCATACCGCAATGAATCTGCCGGACGCACTTAAGCAGACTCGCCTACAACCAATGCTACCCCATCATACCAGCGCATACCCCCAGCATGCAAGCATCCATCTCAAAGACACTCAAGACACTCACTCAATACATACTCAGACTTACTCTCTACGATATGATACGGTCATCGCACGACTTTGAGGACGTCACGGCGGCTCTGAACCATCGAACAGACTGGTCAATTGAGCTAGTGAGTACCTCTTACCCAGTTCATACCTCGCCACGTACCGTGTCTCATCGTTGCGGAAATCATCGGCAGTTCCGTAGCTGCTTCACGTGGGGGCTATTGTCACCCATCCTTGAATGAACATGGTAGCATTCATCTCAACGACGGCAACCACTTCTTCACGCTGTGTGCGCTGTCTTTCTTGGTTATGGCCGAGAACATACACATGTATTATGGTCGACTGTCGCCTGCGGAGCTGAAGGTACTTGTGCATGTTGCCTGATATGGCGATCACCTCTCTAACATCGTTGTGACGTATATTGTCCACCCAGGAACGCGCTGAGCATATCGGTTACACGACATTCGCCCTTCTCTTTGTTGCCCTTGACATTGGTTTTGTCGTTGTTCGTGTCGCCGGGCTTGTTACATTATCCGGATCCCCTGCTCTTGCTACGAGTCTCGTCCTTATCAGCATGTCGCCGTCAGTTATCCTCCCTATGCTCACCTACCCCGCGCGACTCAGGCAGAGGAAACGCGAACCCAGTAGAGAAGCAGAGATGGAGTCTGGTACTGTGATCGATGAAGCTCGGGACTGAAGTGTCGTAGGGTCCAAATATTTCGGTTGTTGATTTCACTACACTGCTATAAAACGGAAAGCACGCACCTCCGCTTATCCATAAACAGTACTTCAGCCTGATATCTGACGTACCCGAGATCGTGGCTCTGAGCGACATGTGTGATGACGGGCTGTCATCCTCGGCCATAAGGTTTGAGTGATGAAAATTAAAAACTGAAGCAAACCTGAGGCTGTCCACTGCGGCTGCGGAGGACAACAGCATAGCAACCGCGAAAGGAAGGACTTGGCGTTTGAGAACACAGCCACCGACGGGAACTGCCTGCGACCGCTGTTCCGATTTTCGTTCATAAGCCCACCGGCGCTGCGACGAGCTAGAACGCGCAGACATGTCGAGATACCAAGAGGTAAGTCCAAGTCCAGTTTGATGTTCAGAATTCGCCGAATTAACGATACCAAGGCTGACGAGGCACAACGTGGCCATTATAACGACGGATACAACCCTTATGCAACCCAATTTGAACCCACTGCAACGAATCCATTCGAGCAGCCTCGCCAGTCGCAATATAGCCAATATGATTCCCAATATCCAGTGCGATACGAACAAAACCAGTATGATACCAGCCAGCCCTATCATTTTCCAGATCATTTTCAGAATCCGGAGACGCAGCCCTCCTCGTTCGCGCCCGCACCGTTGCACGATCCATACCAGCAGCAACAACCGCAAGAGGTCTATCCCCTCCAGGAAACGTACTCGATCATTCCACCAATCACATCTCAACCGGAGTCTGTGACTGATTATTCTGGTACCACGTACAACCCATATGATGGCCAGCAGTCTCACGCGCCTGGGCCACGCCCGCAGTCGCAATTTGGGCACGCCTCGTATAACGGTCACGAAGACGAGATAGACACAGGCGACATGCCACTTCTACAAAGAGAAAGTCCCTACTCCCACACCACCATGCCGGGTATTTACGAAAACGTCCCAGGCGCCGATGACGTTCAACCCGAGACCAACATTCGGTATGGCCGAATACCACAACGAGTTCCTCGGCGGTACAAGACCCTCAAAAAGGTCGAGTTGTCCAACGGCAATCTCGTCCTTGACTCTGCTGTTCCGTCCAAACTGCTCGATATGTGTGCCTTGCGCAACGAGCGGGAGTTTACGCACATGCGGTACTCGGCGGCGACGTGCGATCCCAACGACTTTGTAGAGGCTGGCTTTACGCTGAGGCAGGCCTATTATGATCCGCCACGACGCACAGAGTTATTTATTGTCATGACAATGTACAACGAGGACGAGGAACTCTTTTGTCGAACGATGCATGGTGTCATCAAGAACATTACCCACTTGTGCAAACGGGACCGGAGTAAGACGTGGGGAAAGGACGGATGGAAGAAGGTCGTCGTGTGCATCGTCAGTGATGGGCGTGCAAAGATCAACTCCCGGACGTTGAGTGTCATCGCTACGATGGGTGCATATCAAGATGGAATTGCCAAAGTATGTGTGTCGGTTGATCCTCTGGGCTCCACTAATGGGAGAAAAGAACATTGTGAATGGGAAACCTGTGACAGCTCACATCTACGAATATACCACTCAGAGTAAGCACGTGTGTATACTACATGCGATAGATCCTAACACGTTGCAGTCTCGGTCTCGCCCTCAATGAAGATTGAAGGAGCGGAGAGAGGTATAATACCTGTCCAGCTCATTTTCTGCCTCAAGGAAAAGAACCAAAAGAAAATCAACTCTCACCGCTGGTTTTTCAATGCATTTGGGCCTATCCTCCAACCCAATGTCTGTGTACTCCTCGACGTTGGCACGATGCCCGGCCCTACTTCCATATACCACCTTTGGAAAGCCTTTGATATCAATTCCAATGTGGGTGGGGCTTGCGGAGAAATTGTGGCGCTCAAGGGCAAGTACGGACAAAACCTCTTTAATCCGCTTGTCGCAGCGCAAAATTTCGAGTACAAGATGTCCAACATCCTGGATAAACCTCTGGAGAGTGTGTTCGGATATATCACGGTGCTACCTGGTGCATTTAGTGCATATCGGTATATCGCTCTGCAAAACGACGTCAAGGGAGAAGGTCCATTGCAGATGTACTTTTTGGGAGAGAAGATGCATGGTGCAGGCGCGGATATCTTCACAGCCAACATGTATCTTGCAGAGGATCGGGTAAGTCGCCAGTCTTTTTGCGATTCAACTAATAATGGGTATGTTAGATACTGTGTTGGGAGTTGGTCTCAAAACGTGGAGGCTCGTGGATCTTGCACTATGTCAAGTCAGCCTATGCTGTCACCGATGTCCCAGATCAGATTCCAGAGTTGATATCGCAACGTCGGCGTTGGCTCAATGGCTCATTCTTTGCTGCTGTGCACAGTACCTTCCATTTCCACTACATCTATCGCTCGTCACACTCTTTCATTCGCAAGTTTTGGATCCACGTCGAAATGTTTTATCAACTATACAACTTGATATTCTCTTGGTTCGCCCTCGTACGCGTTTTCTCTCTTCATCTCGAATTTCTTTGCTAATGCCGAATTTGTGCCAGGGCAACTACTATATTGCGTTTGTCATCCTCACAAACGCGCTGGAGGACTATATCTCAAGTTTGCACTACCTCAACCTCGTTCTTAATTACTTTTACTTGGGACTTCTCATCACGTGTTTCTTGCTTTCACTGGGGAATCGGCCACAGGGCGCGAAGTGGGCATATACCCTTGCTTTTGTTGGGTTTGCTTTGATCACGATTTACATGACTGTGCGTTTCATGAACTTTTCTTCTGTCGGACTCATACTGACAGTGTGCGTAACAGGTCTCGGCATTCCTTCTCGCCTACAAGGGCGTCGAAAGCGTTGCCCAATCGGAGAATCGTGCTATCCAAGTTAGCGATTTCTTCACGAATTCCATCTTCCGAAACATTGTCCTCTCGCTTGCGGCTACGCTCGGACTGTATATCATTTCATCACTCCTATTCGTACGTCCACGTTCAATACATAGCGCGTCAAACCAACTAATGAGACTCTAGTTTGAACCGTGGCACATGATTACTTCATTCTTACAGTACCTTTTGATGGCACCATCGTATATCTCGATTTTGAACGTATACGCTGTCCGTTTCATCTGGCTGTTTCTTCCGAGACAAGTCACTTATCACTACTTCTCAGTTCGCTAACGTCCACGACGTGTCGTGGGGTACAAAGGGTGATAACAAGGTTTCCACTGACCTTGGGGTTGTCTCTGCTGGTAAAGGCTTAAACAAGAACGAAGTAGAGATTTCCGTACCCACCGCAGAGACGGATATCAATGCCGCCTACGAAGACGCAATACACGTCCTGTCTACAAAGCCGCCGAAAGAGGAGAAAAAAGTGGATCCAGGGACATACCAAGAGGATTACTACAAAACTTTCCGGACAAACGTGAGTCGTGCCGCCTCGAACCCTCGAATCGTGGCTGATTTTCGACCCTGGTTGTAGGTGTTGTTGGCTTGGACGTTGAGCAATGCATGTTTTTATCAACTGCGAATGACGGGTTTTCGTTTGCTGACAGATCTATGCAGGGTTTGTTAGCTGCCGCTGTCGTGTATGCTTTATTCTCTGCTAGTTTTGCGTAAGCTCATCATCGTATCTGGTCAGTTCTGCGACACCAAGTCCCGGGAGCGGAAACGTTTCGCAGTCCGTGAATGGCTACATGTCCTTTATCTTGTTCTCCGTCACAGGGCTAGCATGTAAGATATCCTATTATTCACCGTTGCGGATTGTAGCTAAAAAAAAAACCGTGACAGTCATTCGATTCCTTGGTTCGACTACTTACTTGCTCGTGCGTCTGTTTGCCGGAGAGTAGTCAACTGGATGGTATCGTGTATCTCCTAGAAGAGTCATGGAGCGGAGTGGGATGTCTCGTCTTACCCGAGTGCTATGGACGCTTTCGATCGCGGACTACTCCGTTTATTCTGTCACCCTCTTGCTGATGATTTTCACGCCCAAGAAAAGCTGAAAAGATAAAGTATGTAACATTTTGTATCATCAAACACGACAGGTTTTTTGCTATGTAGCGTTTGCGTCGTATATTTGTTCTTTTGAGCTGGTCTTTGTACGTGCAGTTGTTAGACGATGGACATGATGCATGATGATTGAGGTAGTGGACGTTCCGTCTAAGGAAAATCGAACGAAAGCTCTATGACAGAAGGCATTAAATATTAGGGTCCGAATTCGGTGCCAGTAACCAGAATTTTCATCGTTGAACTGCATCTTTACTGTGCCAGACTCCTTTCGTCGACTCTCACGCAAATACCCACGACGTGAGCATTTTGGATGACATATGAACAACGGAGTCTCTCCAGGCCCAACTTGGGCCGTCCTTAGTCGTATGTGGCACCAAAAAAACGCGGGTTGGCCAACTGACCCACACACCTCCTTTGTCTCGATCATCAGAACCCGCATCGAGCAGCTCACCATCGACACATACGAGCGTCCGTTCTGACATCGATTTTGACATGGACATGGACGTGGATGCGAATCAGGGCGGCAGCGGCGGCGACGACGACGACAGGCGTGCACCCCAGCCTCCTATTTCGAAACGCAAGGCCCCCACGACGGACGAGACGTCGGTCGGGTCGGGGCCTGAGTCTGTGCGTGGCAGGCCACACAAGGTGCCGCGGTTGGATCTGAGTGTGGCGGCGGCGGCGTCATCGTCGCGTGGGACTCAGGACGCGGGTGACGCCTCGCGCATGCGGTCGAGTATCCGGGAGAAGATGGTGGGGGTGCGGAATTCGTCGTCGGATCGTGTGGGGGCGGCTCGGTTTGAGAGCAGCGTGAGCAGTGGGGGGTCTAGCTCGTCATCCGGCTTTGACAGGACGCTATCGCAGACGGTTCAAAAAATCATGGCCCGAGACAGGGAGAGCGGGAGGCAAAAGGATAAGGAAAAGACTCGGGAACGACGAGACGGGGCGGGGCCTTCGCGACATGGGTCACAGTTGACGGCGCGCAAGCAGACGGCGCAGGTCAAGCACATCGGCAATGTGTCTACGGCGAAGTTGCTAAGGGATGCGCAAAAGTCGAGTGCGTCCCATTTCTTTTTCGTCGGTGATTGCTTTTCGTATTGACACACCGTGTATCACGCGTACCATCTCGTGTGCATCTATGAATACAGGCAACTCGAACGACTCGACTGCATGGGCGCGTATCAGACGCAGGCCGAAACGTATGTCATCGTTTAGCCTCCTCTCTCGCTCACGGTCGAATACATTGTCTTGATCACTCTACTTTTCATTTAGCATTACGCACGAGTTACGAACAAGAAACGACGCGCGTGCGTCCGCTGGACATGGCTAGGCGACGCGGCGACGACATGCTGGAGCCGACCGATCACTCGAGCGATTCAACGCGTCATCCTCACCCGTCTCAGCCATCCGCCAGTACCGGTCCCCGACCGAGCGCGCTGGTGAACAAGGACGATCCGATCATCATCACAAGTGGTTCGGAGGACGGGCGGGTTTCGGCGATCCGTCCGACGAAGAGGCGGAAGAGCGGGCCGAGTGGGACGCAGGGGGGAAAGGGGGCGAATCGGCCGCGGGTGGCACCGCTTGTGGATGCGGATGTGATTTCGATTTTGGACAGTGAGGAAGAGGAGGATGCGAGGGGTGCTGGGGTGGCACGACAGATGGGCTCGTCTGCGCCAGTGGCTTCGACGTCGGGTGTGAACCAGATCACTCCACTAGTGCGTCTATCTCAGAGAGCCCCACCAGCGCCGCCACCACTACCACGACCAGTTCCCATTCCTGCATCTGCATCTGGGTCTGGATCAACTTCTACACAGCTACCTGAGCCCCCACCTTCAAGACCTCCAGATACACCACAACAAGACGCC
Source organism: Exsudoporus floridanus (assembly GCA_038094735.1). Classification (NCBI taxonomy): domain Eukaryota; kingdom Fungi; phylum Basidiomycota; class Agaricomycetes; order Boletales; family Boletaceae; genus Exsudoporus; species Exsudoporus floridanus. The sequence continues at coordinate 9,179 of JBBPUP010000212.1, forward strand.
GAACCACCACCACCCCGGAGTCCATCGCTTTCCTATGGTCCCCCACCGGACAACTTTGACGACCCGTTCAACGACCTCGATTTCGACACTGCCGGCGACGATGCCCATTCGGGTGCGTTGGACAGGTGGGACGGTCTTGATGTTGGACCTTCACAGGCATCATTGCCAGTGGTGATTCCGTCGGGTGCTGCGGATGCGAGTGCGAGTGGGAGCGTGCCAGAGGGAGGCGAGGGTGTGTCGGGGCCGGATGCGTTGTTTGATTCGTATGTGAACATGGATCAGCTGGGAGGAGACACGGATCAAGGGACGAGCGAGGGTGCGCTTCTGAGGGAAGGTGGAGATGAGGTGGAGGAGGGGGAAGTGGAGAATGAGGCTGCGAATGGTGTGGGAACGTCTGCGCGTGACATGGGCGAGGGCGAGCGCATGGGTCCATCAATATCTGGGAGTGGGGACAACGCCAACGCCAGCGTCGATCGGGATGGGGATATGCATACGTCAAGCTTCGAGGAAGGCGAAGTGGACCCGAACGATGTAGCGCCCGTGCGGCCTCGCACCCCGGACACACCGGAGAGTGGAGAGATTAGAAGTCAGAGGTTGGGATCGGGATCGGGCGAGCCACTGAGTTCTAGCGCCGCGGCGCCGCCTCACGTTTCGTCTTCGTCCTCGTCCAAGCATGTCTTGCTGGAACTCGCGCCGACGTCCACACTTGCACATCTGGCATCGTCAGTGTCGGCATGGTTGTCCCCGTCGTCTGAAACCCCGCGTTTGACCGCATCGCAGCCGCTTGGACGTGCGGGGACGCCACTCATGCCGGATATCTCGTCGTACGAGGGGGTGCGGTTTAAACGACCGCTTCCGGGGCAGCGAGAGAACCCGTTCTTTTCGAGAGCGTTGAATGGTGCAGGACTGTCTGCAAAGGCGCCTGTGGATTTGGGGGAAAGGAGTGCATCGGGTGGCATGCCTATGCCTGTGCCTGTGGAGGATGGTGAGGTGCAGAGCCAGGATATGGTTACTGATATGCAGGAGGATGCTGCGGCTTCGATGCCTGAGGCGGTCGTTCCAATGCCAACGTCAACACTGTTACCGCAACAACCAGCAGAGGTATCACCGATGGTGGCAGACACGCAAAGTACGTCCACTACGGCACAAGCTCAACCATCGACTGTGGAGCCGAACACTGTCGCAACCGACGGTCCACCAGCGTCTACGCAACCAACATCGTCGTTATTCGGCCAAGCACCAATGCTACTCCAACCCCCTCCGGCAACACAACCCCCCGTTCGTTCGTCGAGTCGCCCGTACATCGCGCCATCGCGTGTTCCCCGCACGAGTACACCCATGTCCCTGGTCGACGCGCTCAACGAGGTGCGGAGGGAACGATTGGAGGCGCTGGAAGAGCAGCGTGGGCTTGCCCGGGGGCGGAACGCGGTCGATCCCATGGGTACGTCCGTCCCAATGCCATGTTCCATCGTGTCTCACGTAATACGTCATCCAGCTGGCGAGAGCCCAACCGTGTCTATGTCTGTGCAGCCAAACAGCGCTGAACAAAGGTCGGTGGAGGCACGGCCGCCCTCAGTACCTTCGACGCCGACGCCACCGCCTTCGCGTTCGCAATCGACGAGGGCGCTTGGGCGAACGCCGAGTTTGAATGATATTCGGGCGTTGTTGGCCAGACGGAACGTGTCTGGAAGTCAGCCTGGTCGACCGGCGCCTGGGTCGACGACCACGACTATGACCACGCCTGCCCAAACGTCACACGAAGGTACTCACGCGCCTGTTGTGTCTGCGCCAAGGTTGACGGGTGGGGCTGACCAACTAGTGTCGTCGTTGGAGGGGGCGAATACGCAGAGAGCTGCATTGGGTACGCCAATTCCGATGACGACGACGACTCCCTCGGGATTAGGTACGTCGTCGTCGAATGGGGCGAGTGCGAGACGACGGAGGGTTTCCTTCGTTCCGTTCAAGGCGTTCATTTCGCCTGTGCAGTTGCGAGACGGTCACAATCACGAAAAAGGAAAGAGCGGCGGCAAGGGCAAGGGCAAAGAGGTCGCCCGCGCCGCCGACGTCTCTTTCTCTCCCACAGCAACACGATCCCGCACCGACGGAAGTGCGTCCTTGTTCAGTTCGCAGAGGCCCAAGGCGAGGGCGTCTCGGCATGGGAGACGAGAGTCGGCATCGACGGCGTTTGAGGCGTATATCGTACGGGACTCGCCCAAACAGACAGATGTGGCGCGCACTGTGAGAACGTCTTCGGACCTTAGGACTGGGACCGACGACGTGCGACCCATTAAGCGACTCGCGCACCTGCCTAGAGAGCCCAAACTTTCGGATTCTGGATCACCGTCGGTGTCTGTGGCATCGTCCGTGGCATCGCCTGTAATGTCCGACGTGGTTCCAGTTATGGCTCAAGTTCCGGTGTCGGAAGATGGTCCTCCTGCTGACGATATGCATGGGATGGACGTCGATGCAGGGGATGATCGAGTTGATGCGACGCGCGTGGGCGACGGGCTTGTGGGTGAACCGGAGACGACGAACGAGGACGAGGCGGACGAGGCGGATACATTGCTGGAACTCGCGTCGGTGCATTTATCGCAGGTAGAGACAGAGACGGTCGCAGCGGACGAGACGAACAGGGTTGGAGAGATGGACGTGATTGACGAGGTGCGATGCCTTTTTCTTTTTTTGTGGTTGGGCGTTGCTGAGGGGGGCCACTTATTGGTTAGTTGGCAGCGTCGTCTGGGGAGAGACTTGTGCGACCCGGGGAAGCCGGGGTCGCGATGGTGGTGAGTAGGCATGCTTGTTCGTGGGTACGAAGGTGCTGATGTATGCGGATCGATGAGGTCGATGGCCCCTCCGAGGATCTCGAGACGGTACTAGTGTCGGACAATGCACTGGGCCTTCAGGTGCGTAAAAGGCGTTTTCACGTGCATACAAGGAACGGGCTTAGACATGGTGTGATTAGCCTGCGCGTACGCCCGTGATCGATGTGGATGTCGCGATGAGTAGAGATGAAGAAGGGGAATCAGACCCGCGGACAGTGTTGGATGATGCCCTTGGCCCCGTCAGTCGAACAGAGGAGAACGTGGTACGTGAAAACTCGTGTGCACAAGGATAGGACTGAGATGTGATTAGCCTGCGGAGGACTTTATCGCGTCGGGCTCGGAGCCCTTGATCGTGGCGGAGGGTGCTATCGCGGTACGTGAACGCGCTCACATAGACTTGTTGATCCCTCTTACCCGTATATCCTATAGAGCATACATACAGTTGCATCCGAGGCACGCGTCGTACAAGACACCGTTGGTATCGAGGCCTCGTCTCATACGACGCCTGAGCTCATGCTCCCCGAAGACGACAGCACGTCACCTGTCGAGCTTCCGTCTACGTCGAAGTACGCTGACCAAAATGGCGTGCATGACCCTACTCACAGACGACGTCGTTCGGGGGACTCGATCGACGAGTGCGGTGACATTTTGGCAGTACGCGCTGGGTGTGAATCCGAGGTAGGTCTTAGTCCAGTGTGTTTTTGGGACATGTCGTGCTCATGTTGGACAGTCGGAGGCTGCGGCCGCTGGTTCGACTCCGAGCAGTAAGACTGCATCCAGCGTATCGCTGGTCCCTGCCCGTTCACGCTGGCGTTCGTCCCGCGGTAGTTCGAAATGGAGGTCGGTCTCGCGAGTGGCGTCCTCTATTGATCTGGCGGATCTCCGCCCCCGCCCTGCACCCGCTTCCGACCCTACCATCTGCGGGTACCGCGTCCTCACATGGGCGTCGCATGTAGCCGCAGAACGGGAGCGTCCGCCAGAGTACAACCTCGCCAAAGACATTCCCCACTCGCTACAAGACAACATGAACGCGCTCCCTGCCGAGTTTCGTAATTCTGACGTGGCGCGACAGATATTCGAGGCACACATACAGGAGGCGATGAGCACCGAGCCTCTGGCGCCCTCGATCGAGATCTTTGATAACGGGATTGGGGAGGAGGTGACACCCCCATGGGAGTTCCACTATACGAACAAGATGTGGTATGGGGAGGGCGTGCCACCGCCGGACGTGAAGGGATTGGAGAGCTGTGGGTGTGTGGGGCGGTGTAATCCCAAGTCAGGCAAGTGTGCGTGTGGGCAGAGACAGCGTCGGTGGGTGCAAGCGTACATTGACCAGGAGATTATACCACCGACGTGGCCGGGATCACCGTTTGTGTATGACCACAAGGGTCTGCTACAGCGGCTCGAGTGCCCCATCTTTGAGTGCAACCAGTTCTGTGCCTGTGACGAGGACTGTCCCAACCGGGTACGTATTTTCGTGTATATTTGAACAAACGCGACTCATGTGATCGTATTGACAGGTGGTGCAGAATGGACGCAAGTGGCCTGTTCATATTGCGAAGACCCTGCACAAGGGCTGGGGTAACGAAACGGTTTTCAATACCTGTGCATTATCTTGCTCATGTACGTTACAGGGGTATTTGCTGGGAACAAAAGGATACCAAAGGGATCATACATTGGTATTTATGCGGGGGAATTATTGACAGAACAGGAAGGCGATGCGCGTGGCAAGTACGTGTGATGCCAGCGATAGACCCGTGTGTGTACTGACACGTGACAGGTACTATGACATGTATGGACGGACATATCTGTTTTCGGTCGATTTTCATCACTTGAAACTCGAGATGGAGAACCCGGACGACTGGGAGAACCTATACGTCGTTGACGCGTATCATGCTGGTAATGTGAGTGCACGTCGATCGAGGTGACGTCGGGACTGATTGCCATGTCGGACGATGACAGTTTACGCGGTTTCTGGTGAGTGGTGTGACCGTGTCGACTGCACGCGGCTGAGCGTGGGACAGAATCACAGCTGCGACCCCAACTGCAAGATCTTTGCCTGCTATATTGACGATGCGGATGTCGACAAGCCGTTGCTGACGGTGTTTACGACGCGGGAGGTGGAGCCCTGGGAGGAGCTCTGTTTCTCTTACTATGGGGATACCGACGTGAGTGCGGATGTTGTGAGGTGGACCTGCGCTGACATGGGCATTAGGAGAAACGGGAGGAGATTGAAGCGGCGAGGGAGAGCGGGCAGGACGTGGACCGTGAGCACGCGGTGTATGCGCAGTGCCGGTGTGAGGCAGATAACTGTATTGGACGATTGTTTGGATAATATGTAATTGCATCCGCACACATGACCTCGCACTTTCGCATAAAGCCCCGATCAAATGTAACGACGCCCTCATGGCTGGTGTCTTGCTCGCCCTCTCTCTCCTCCCGGCCGTCTGGGCCCTCTGGCCTATCCCCGCAGCGCTCGACACCGGCACCACCGCGCTCCTCCTCAGCGACGGCTTCTACTTTGACGTCGCTATCGAGAACGCACCAGGTGATCTCTACGACGCCGTCGGGCAGGCCGAGTACTACCTCCAGAACGACAAGCTTGGCCGTCTCGTCGTCGGTCGCGGCGCCAACGACACTGCCGCGCTTACAAATGCCCCCTCGCTCCCCTCACTCAAGCTCTCCCTCACCTCCGGCGCGCCTTGCGACAGCATCGCATCTGAGTCCGTCAAACCCCTCGGAACGCGCAGCGAAGAATACGTCCTCACGATCCCTGACGACGGGTGTGCCGCGACGCTGACCGCCAACTCGACCTTGGGTTTGTTCCGTGGGCTGACGACGTTTGGACAGTTGTGGTATTATTATGGGGGAAAGACGTATACCCTCGAGGCGCCGATCTCGATCACGGATGCTCCTGCTTATGTGCGTGTCGCGGGTCTCTCGTGGAGCGTTTGCTGACGCGGGTGCTCATGTGTGTAGCCCTTCCGTGGATTCGCGCTCGACACTGCCCGGAACTAGTGCGTACCCTCCCTCTTCTTCCCTCCCTGAACGTGGAGTAATTTGAGAGGTGTAGCTTTCCTCTCGCGGACCTGCTGAGGACGATCGATGCGATGAGCTGGGTCAAAATCAACACCTTCCATTGGCACATCACCGACAGTCAGAGTTTCCCCCTCGAGGTTGCTCAATACCCAGAGCTCGCTGCCAATGGTGCCTACTCCGCAGAGGAGACCTACAGCGAGAGTGATGTGCAATACCTCGTTCAGTATGCTGCTGCAGTCCGTCTCTTTTCCTTCTCACCTTTGATCCGTTTTGCTTACATTCCACGCGCGTAGCGTGGCATTGACGTCCTCATGGTGCGTGTGATGGGAATGACAATGGATTGCGGCTGACATGCGTCCCAGGAAATTGACACCCCGGGTCACACCGCCATCATTGGCACGAGTTACCCCGAATACGTCGCCTGCTTTGATGCCTCTCCCTGGGCAACATACGCCAACGAGCCTCCCGCTGGCCAACTCCGCTTCGCCCTCCCCGAGGTCACCAACTTCACCACGTCGCTCCTGAGCGATATCGCGTCAACCCTCCCCTCGTCCTACTTCAGCACCGGCGGTGATGAGCTCAATACCAACTGCTACGCAAACGACACCCTCACACAGCAACAACTTAACTCGACTAACACCACCCTCCTCGAGGCCCTCGAGACATTTACGCAGAGCACTCATGGCGCGCTCATTGCCCAGGGCAAAACACCGGTCGTTTGGGAAGAGATGGTGCTCGAGTTTAACCTGACGCTGTCCAACGAAACCATCATCATGTGCGTCCTTTTGATCCGACGGGCCACGTGCACTTATAACTCCTGAGTTCAGGGTCTGGATCTCGTCCGCAGACGCCGCTGCTGTGGCTAATTTAGGATACCGTATCGTTCAGGCACCTTCCAACTACTTTTATCTCGTGCGTGTACTTCTTTTTTTTTGATGTCCTATTCTTATCCCCAACAGGACTGTGGTGCGGGTGGCTGGCTGGGTGGCGACCCGACTCTGTAGGTTGTTCTCCGCGTACTTGACGCTATAAAGAGGGCTGATGCCGTTGGTGCCATAATGATAGAAACAGCTGGTGCGACCCCTTTAAGACATGGTCCGAGGTGGGTCTTTCCTTGGCGGTCATATGTTCGCGCCACAATTTAGGGGCTTATTCTCATCCTAGTCATACACCTTTGATCCGCTCGCCAACTTGACGGAGTCCCAATACTCGCTCGTTCTCGGAGGTGCGTCCCTGTGTGTTAGTCGAAGGCCCCCGTCGGGTCGTTGACAATCAGACCAGGTGAACAATTGCTCTGGACCGAACAATCCGGGCCACAAAATCTCGACCCTATCGTCTGGCCCCGCGCTGCCTCCTCGGCCGAGATCTTTTGGAGCGCACAACAGCCAACTGGGGAACCGCTCAATGTAACCGAGGCGTTGCCGCGTCTCCAAGTGCGTTTCTTTGCCACGATGAGATGTAGATGCTGATGCCCGATGAATAACAGGACGTAAGGTACAGGATGGTTCAGAGGGGTGTGAGGGCGATTCATTTGCAGCCCCAGTGGTGTGCCCTGAGGCCGGATGCGTGCGATCTGACTGCCTGAGCTGAACACGAATCAGACGATGAGTGGAGGACAGTTTTCGTTTTCTGCTGAACTTTTTGGTTTTTTTTTTCTTGGGTGTTTACAATAATTGACGAACTTGGAATGATGAGATGAGAAAAAAAGTGTGTGTGGAGAGTTATTAATCATTGACGAGGACGGCGAGTCGTTTTTTGTAGATACTGTGGCGCCGTACAATACCCGCATTGTGATCAGATGACCTTCTTTGAGCACTGCTCTGAGTGCGATCGTCGATACGCGCGTGACGAAGGGTGGGCGCGGGTAGGATATCAGAGAGAGAGATCCTCTGGGAAGAAGAAACAGAGTGATGACCAGAGTGGACACTGGTTGATCCAGGGTGGAGACCAACGACGTCGTCGTGCAGAAGAAGATGCGCAAAAAGGTGGTCTGAGAAAGAGACCCAGACGCTCGTCGACGGCTGCAACACGGTAGTATACTACGTCCGAGCCTAGAAAAGGAGGAAGAAAAAAATCTCATCCCACCTATCAGAGTCAACCATACCCCAATCGCCCACATGTCGAATGGTCGGCGGCAAGCTTGTTTGCGCGTCGATATCAGTCACCGTTTGATACTTGTAGTACTCGACTTGGAGTGTGTATGATACTAACAGGTGCACCAGGAATCACCCTAGTTCGCTTTTCCCATCAGCAAAAAAAGTCGAAATCAGCCGACTTCAGTGTGAACCAATCGAGCCCCTGCAAGGCCTTGCAAGGCTCGTGTACCATCCCGCAAGTTGCCGTCCACCTGCTATTTTGACCGCCTATGCATAACAGGACAGCAAAATATGTGCATTACAGAATGACCTTGATGTAGTTGATGCGGTTGGCAATAAGAGCAAGTCTATCACGGTGTGACTGTATTTTATTACGTGCTCGTGCTTCTACGTACTATCCCTCTTCCACGTCATTCGATTCATACGACTGTGTCTACCTATTTTGCTATATGGTTTCTTCTCACACATCTTCCGTCCTGATATTGTAGTCTGACATCAGGTGCACAGTAAACTAATTTTGTACAGGTTTCCACATATTACGGTAATCGTTGTCGTACTTGGATGGTGTTGCCTTCTTCTAATTGAGGCAATGTGTTGTGTGCCCGGCTTCTACGGTCTGTATACAACATGTACGATGCGCCCGATTAAAACAGTATGGTCTCGACGCGGTTCTTTAACTCGGTGAGTCGATCTCGCCTAACTGACACTTCTAGGTCGTGATTTCAGTCGTCCTCGACGGTGTGGTGGGTTGGCAGCCTGAGGTTTGAAGCTTAGCTTGATGGGTCGTCTGGTGTGACGAAGAGGTGGTGTGGGTGGCCCTGGTACGTCGCTTGCCATGCGCTTGTATTGCTGGGGCTGACTTGGCTTGTCTTCAGCTAGTGACCTCGTGCCGACGTGTATCGAGTTGCTGCGTGCGCCGCTCGTTGCGTCGTCGTTTCCGCCTCGTTTCCCATCATATCTAGCGCCGTTGCCAATGCACTGGCGCCGCGCTTTGTCCTCGATGCTCAGTTTGGCCCCCGTACCTTTTTTCGACCTAGCGCGCTGGGTTCGATGACGCGCTCGTTGCTGACACTCCTGGGACCTAACCAATTGCATCTGGTGCTGCCTACAACCTTTCGGCAGTCCGATTCATCATCGACGTTTTCAAACTCGACCTGTGTCCATGTCACCTCCCAGTCCTCTATGTCGCTCGTTTCAATGATATGCTGCGTTCCATCGCCTTGGGGACATTGTGTGGACTGCCTGGTACGAGCACTTCATCGTCCGGCCAGCTCAGCTCGTCTTGAGCACCTCTAGGTGAGTCTTCTCGACTCGTTCACTCTACCCGATGCGTTCCACAGCTTCTTCGGTCAGTTCTTGACGTCCTCGTCACCATCAGACACTCTCGATGTGCCTGCTTCACCAGCGGGCCCAAGCTCGCAGCTCGCCTCTCGACTTCTCATCTTCCTTGAGCTTGATGCTCAGGGATTTGTTCCATAGTTGTGCAGGCTGGTCAGGTGGCTCGGGAGGTGTTGGGAATGTGAGTGGAGGCTCTGGTATGTCGTGTCCCACCTCTCCCGTTTTCCCGCTGTGCTGATCGACTCTTTCATGTCTTTCTCCCCCCCCCTCGAACTGCACATCCCCAGGGCCCACAGTCATGCTGTCCGTGTGTTGCCACCTTCGCTGCATGCATTAGTGCTGTGTCGTTGGTGTGCGCATTGTGCCATCATTTCTGCATGCTCTCCCAGCTCATTCAGGAACAAATCAGTGTTGGTATCTCCCGCCCTAGCCCTGTCCTCTTGCTGTGTTACTCTCATGATATAAACTTGTCGAACTGGCAGCCTTCTTGGCCAGGCTGTCCAACATGCATTGGTCTGTCGTCTTTCATATGGACCACTCCGCCTGCATGCAATGGTAGAATGTGCAAAGCTAGCTCAAGGCTCCGTATCTCTGAACTTTGACAAATGTCGTCTATCGTGGATCTATACTATGGGTCAGTCTATTGGGCTTTCTCACAACAGCATAAGTGTCACGCCTGCAGATTTCGTCTGGGCTTTTCGATATTCACCCTTGCTGCAGGTGGTCGAGTTTGCTGGTACCCCAGAGCGTAGTTATACAGTACGAGTTGCAAGCCAACGAAACCAACTTTTGT
>JBBPUP010000212.1:19357-35879 GCA_038094735.1 Exsudoporus floridanus
GTGGATATCTAAATGACATCGAATATTGATAGGAAATCCTGCAGTAGCTTGTATTCATTGGAAGATTTTGCGCGAAATCTCACGGATGCTGGCCTGGCAGCATCGGAAAATGATTCCACAACTAGTCTTGTTAATACTTACTTCAGCCCGTGGGTTGGCAATATTTCCACAGGTAGGTGGTGTTACGATTTCTCATTCGTTGAATGCAGTCGCCGCGATTGCAACCAGCAACGCAGACTTTTAGGCGGCATATTTCCTACAGGCAACCTCGCCGAACTGACACCCTATTCACCGTATTGGGGAAATGTCAATACATTGTACCAGGGACTTTCCACGACGTATAATGCAATCTAGCATGGGTTCACCGCTAACATTTCCTGTCGAAATTAAAAAGAATGCCTATGTCTAATGATCCGGTCATCACCCCAAACCAAACAGATTGGGTTCAAATTAACGCCGGCGATTACTCCATGCCCTGGGCCATCGAGATATACTCGTGGAGCATAAATTGGTCCTCTGAAATAGAATATTGTCGGTATTTCTACCTTTGTCTATCGTCACTCGCGTCCTGTTCAACATAGTGATTGCATCTCCCGCACACAGCAACGATGGTGGTCAACACCGTAAGTGGCGAAACCTCTGACGGTAACAGCCCCGTACCAGGCGTAAATGGACCGTTCATGACTTCCGTCTGTTTCGGTCGAGGTTTCACTGGTTCTTCGAACCAGTCTTTCCATGAGTATAAACAACACACCATCACATCATGTGCGAAGACTTGGACTAAATTATGGCCATGCTCCCAGTTGTCCTCTTTGATTCCCAAAATAACTCAAGCTCCTCTTCCTTCACACCACAAATCTGTGAAATCACGCCCCTGGTCACCACAGTTCAAGCTACCTGCGACCAAACTGGTATCGTCAACGTCATCCAACCACCTCTCGACCAACACCCCTTGTCAGATCCTACGACCGTTAATAACACGTTGCTACGGCTTCCTGCATCGACGACTTGGGCTACATTCGTGATGTCTCAAGGACTTGCTTCGAACACAATGGCGGACGATTTGTTGGGTCCGGTTCTAATGAACCAGTGTCGGATCATAACCTTGCGACTGTGCGTATGGATACGTCACTTTCGTGGTTACTTGTTTGATTCTTTTTCCAATCCACTAACGTTCATCGCGATTGTGAAACAGGAAAACTATCTCCGTGGAATGATAGAATTTATAGGCACGGTATGTTCATATTACCATTATTTTATTTGTCCAGTCTTCGCCTGAAACGCCGCCGCTGTCATGACGTGTTACGTAGACCGTGACCATCCTTTCTGTCGGTACAGGTCCGACAGTCCCTTTCTACACCACTAAGAATGTACACACCGTTGGCTGGACATTCCATCCACGAACGCACGCTCCCTCGCTTACTGTGATTACGCTCTTTACTGCTCTGACGCTGGCTGCTGGAGCTTTTGCGATGATACCAATCGACCGCTACGACGGAGCAAGTAAAAATGGAAAGCTGCAAGCAGCCTCAGCTCACTCGTTCGATCTGACACAAACAATGGACGTTCTTCTCGCCTCGTCCGCTGGGGACCTAGCCAGGGTGTTATCCCAGTCGGACCGTGACGACCATCGTAGTCGTATCGGCGGTAAGTCTGGTGATTACGATACTTATGGTGACAATGGACATTGAGGATTATACTTGGGGCTACGGAAAAGGGGCGTCCGGCGTTGCGGACCGTCGACGTTGCACCTCGCGTTTCCGTTCGTCTGCACCGTCGTGGTTCTCCGTCGAGTCGCGACCAAGTTCGACTTGGAGCGGATGACGATTCCTCCAGTGCAGACGTTGCAAGGTACGGTGAATTTATAGAACTCGGGGTTTTAGAGGCGAGGATAGGGCACGTCGATTGACCATGTAGGATGCCATGTGGGGTGCCATGCGGACTTTCCTGTCTTGCATTGGCCCAGGTTTCTTTCGTGCAGCTCGATTGCGTTCCAAGTTGGAAGGCACGAGGTACAACACTTTTACATATACTACCGCACCTTTGTAAATAGGTCAGCCATAATTAGGAGGTCCCATGCAGAGACCGAAGGGCCGGAGTGGGGCGGACGTTCATCGTGGCTGCCATCTACTGCCTTCAGCCTCATGTTGTCGCACCGGGCAGGCTCTGGGGAGGGTAACAATGGGTTCATTGAGGGCACGACATGCCGATGGCAAAGGTAGCGACGTTCAGGCGTTTGTTCACATTGCGTTCGACCCGCACCTCGTTCAATATTTGTCATGCTTAGAAAGGAAGGATTTGATACCTGCGATCCATCTTTTCCTTGTAGGCCATCAATGAACGTTTTCGCAGAGTCACCCCGACAGCGGCGAACGCAGGGCGAAGTAGGAGACGGTAAGAACCAGACGACAATGACGATCCGCCCTTGATGGACCAAGTAACATGTCGTCGAGGGGCCGCAGGCAGGTGGCGTCGGCGGGGTCGTGAGCGCAATCATTCGAGCTCTGGGGGTAACACGCAAGAAGGGCATGAACGCACAATCGGCACATACAGGCGAATGTGACGTGACCTGAGAGGGTGCGCAGATGCACACCCGTCTAGAGTGAGAACACGTCTGGATACGGACTGAACACTCGCCGTGAACAGAGTCCCGCAGTCTAGACAAGACGGGGAGTGTGTCCGATATTTGCCGCTTGCCTGGTCACGATGGTGATATGGTGGGGATCCGAGAAGGAACGAGCGCCAGGGATACGAGGCAGTGTGCGAACAGACCTTCGAATGGAACAGGGAAACTTGTTTATACAGCAAATTTGCGTACGACAAGTAGACCGAAACACCTCGTTCGTCCACTCCTCGAGCTGACAATTGTGTACCATTGGCGAAGATGTCGTCGACGAACACTGGTGCGTAGCGTCTCCGAGGCGTGAATGAGCAATGCTGACGATGTAGCCAGACCAAACGATAGTCCTCGACATCGGCCGCTCTGACCTTGTACACGCAGTTGTATTCCACCCTGAAGGGAGGCATGTTCTGGGTGGGGGTGATAATTGGATCCGACGATGGCGACTTTCAGACAGTCAAGTGGTCGCAGAACAAACGGAAATGTACTTGAAAGCCATTTGTGTATCGAGGGGTGGCAAGTGGGCGGTGTGTGGGACCAGGGAGGGGGCAAGCGTGTGGGACGGAAAGATGTGTGAAAAAGTCGTCGACGTGGACGGCGGATACTGGGTGGCGGCAGTGGATATTTCCCCGGATTCAACCAGGTGTGCCACTGGGACTCAAGGTGCGAGTGTTTGGAACATACGGACAGGGAAGCGACTCGTTGGCCCACTCCAGCATGACACTCATGTCACTGGAATCACGAGCGGATCGCTACTGCAGGCTATGGTGGCCCGATCCACGTTTTCAACAGTCGCAACGGCGACGAGCTCATCCATATTAGGACCGCCACACCCAATAGCACTGTAATCACTCCGCTTGCGTGGTCCAGCGATGGCCAACGAATCTTTGCCACATCCATCGACAGGAAAATCCAATCCTTTGACGCGTCTACCGGGACCCAGCTCGCCGAAGTCGAAATTCCCCACTATGTCACCTCTCGCTCTATCTCCCGACGGCAAATTTATTGCCACCTTCGGGTCAAGTTCCATATGGTTCCTGGACACATCGACACTCTCTCGCATTGGCCCTGTCATCAAGGATGATGCAGCGATACGGTCAATTGCCATCTCTGCGGACAGTAACTATCTCGCAACCGGCCAGGATGACGGGAAAGTCGTCATTCGTCATCTCAACGGTGTGTTCCAAGATCTGTATAGTCCTTTGAGTGTAAGTGTTTGTGCTTTCATATCCCCAGCATATGGATAAATACCATTCTGTTCTCCACATCCACACCTGTCACTGTGTATCTACAACAGGATGAACTCACGAAATCTGGTCCGCTCGAGTCTCAGGGACACAATGAAGGTGGCGACGACCTCCTCGAGGTATTACTTCGCTTGTTCTCTACTCAAGGCGAGTTCTCACGATAGCATGGCCCCAGGTGCGGTCGGGCACGCCCGTTCACGAGTTCGCTTACAACGAGGTTAGTGATCATTACATTCTTCTCTTACCTCCGCGTTGACGCTGCCGGAGGCATTATCTCTGGACTCTTCTTCTGTTCCCCATGAAGACGGCGCGCTGCCACTAGGCCAATCTTACGTTGTATCGCAGTCGAATGTCCTACCAGTGCCATCCACTTCGGAGCCACGTCCAGGGGGAAATACTTACACAGGAGAGCCACAACGGGGCCAGTCGATACTTCAAAAGTGGCTAAAGAGAATGGGTAACAAGGCCCAGGCTTTGCGAAAGCCAGATCGACGTCTCGGAAAGTCGCGCATGACTGCCGACCATCGGTCTCTTCCTCCCTCTCCAGCGAGAGTGGATGACAAGCAAGAGGGGCCATCGACGATGGCTGCAGGTCAGCCTACACCAGTGAGTGCTGGTCCCTAAGAAATGATTAGATACAATGTGTCTAACATATTATTCTAGCGGGTGGTTGCAAGATCGTTTGGACGACAAAAGGAAAAGGTTCACCGTGCTTCGAGTTTGTATGCAGGGACTCATCACACGTCACAGGATAAGTCAAGTATCAAGACGACTGCTTCCGAACGTCGAAAAGAGGTGCTTCTCGTAGTCGACAAGGTACTGCGGATGCAACGGAAGCGGAACCGGTACGTCTCTTTTGGGCGACGATGGACTTCGTCATATCAACTCACGTCCCATTAGACGCAACAAGCGACCAATACATCCGAACCTCCGGCTGCGTGGGTCCATGTAGTGGTACGTACTATTTTCTTTTCACCTATGTCGTTAGACTGACAATAGATCAGGATCACGCTATGTTATGCTTAGGATTTCGATCCCATTTCCCGCGGGGTTACTATGTTTCCGTTCAGGTACACATGACGAGACACATTGATCGAGATGTTTAAATGCATTAGACGTAAATGCCGCACTATACCGCTCGCACGTGGAATATCTCCCATGCAGTTCGTCGAGTTCGTGTATTTCTCAGCATCAGTACGAGTCACGATAAGCTTGTCTATGATGAGGTGATGTCCCTCGCGTCGTCAAAACCTGGCTGTGTTCCTGATTCGAGATAGTGCCTCCATCAAGAGTGTGATACAATGCCCCGATCTGCTTTGAGGAAGCAAAGATACTCTGCATGGTGTCTGGGTCATAATATGGTGAATCACCAAAGTCCGACATCTGGAATTTGGCCGCGAGGGACGGTCAACCATCCGCCACCCTAGTCCGAAACTTCAGACGATCGATCAAAGAGCGCTGCATCATAAATATCAATATAAAAACCGGCCAGAATGACAGCAAGTTGCTATAATAAACAAACGGGATCCATTATTCTCGTATCGAGCCCACGACTCTCAGTGTTATGACGCAACAAGTCGAGAAACACAGACATTGGAGACATACCCGATCGTAGCTACCGGCACATCCCGGCTCAAAAGAGGCCGCCGTCGGACAACCACTTGAGCAACTTTTGTTCGTCCTTTTCCTTGGGTTTTCTCTCCAGACTCAGTTGCCAAAGCACCTCGCTAGCGTCGTAATCATGAAATTGGCCCGGCGATTCGTCGATGAAGACGAGGGCAGCTGGTAGTTGAGTTCACCACCGTTTGAGGTCCTGAATGACCTCCTTTCTGGCGTTTGTGGAAGTCGATGAGGTCTCCTGGGGGATGATCCTTGCCTCTATCTTGCATATGGGTGAGCGTAGTCAGGAATACCCCTGAACGGGAAGGGGGATGATGTTCAGACACATCAAACGAGGTCCACAGGACGAGGCATACTGATAAATGGAACACAAAGAGGGGTTATGTTAGCCAACGTAGCCCAATAACTGTTATAATGATTGTGAGAATTGATGAGCGTCTTATAGGCTTCTAACTGCGACATGTGTCTCGAGCAAACTTGCTCCCACGAACGCTTGAGGTGTTGGATTGGTGAGGATTCCAATCTCGTGACGATCGCCGCCATGGTAGGGAAGTTCTGGATAACCTAACACCGCTACGATGGGGTATGGGCATTCAAAAAGAACTTGACGTACATAAGAAGACTGACATCAGCGACAAGGATCGTCTTTACACAGAATGGAATACGTTACTCAATGAGCAATCTGCACAGAATTTGGTCCCTTCGTTGAGATCCAAAGAGGTGGCTTGAGAGCCTACCCTATTGCCTCTGCGAACGAAGCTGGCAACACCATCGCGATTCACCATCTGAGATTGCTTCGACCGCTGTAAGCATCCCAAAAGTCGAATCGTCAACTGCCGAGCAAGTTTCAGGGGACCAATATCCAGTCACTCGACCCATTTGGGAACAATGCGTCTTCTCGGTGTTCTCTTTGTGTTATTACCAGGCATTCAAGAACTGTTCGACGCAAAGAAGACGTCCCCCGACGCACCGGCGCCAGGATAAGGTCCGACTCAGTGGTGGCTGGTGTTCTTGTTGTAGGCCGGCATCGTCTCCATGTGATAACAGGGCCATCGAAGCCCTTCCAACTCGTCTGACTCTGGAGTAGCTCGCCCCCACCTGCCAGTGTCCCTCTCGAGTACGAAACACGAATAAAACTTGTCAAGAAAGTTGGGGAAACACACACCATCCAGCGATCAATGTCGAGGGAGATCGTTCGACCACACCTCTTCGCAGTTGATGCGGATCACCGATATCCGAGCAAACCCCACCCTATCTCGCCCATGACGAATCGGTTTCCGCATGTCCATCGGATCCACAACCAGCACGATTTTCTAGATCATCGTCGTCCCCATGCCAAGCTTGAGGGGATGTAACTCTTGTATAACACTGGTCCCTTTCGTTGACGAAGATGACGTCGCGTACGGCTCCTAAGGATAGGGTGAGTAGTGTGACGCATCTGGTGGGGTTATGGATCGGGGTGGACTGTACGATAGTTTGGCGAGTAAACGGGGTCGCGAAGTGTGGACGAGCTGTCTTCCGATGTAATCGTTGGAGCTATGGGCCCCAGACCGTGACCTGGAAAATGGAGCGTTGATCACCCACATTGCACCGCATTAGGTACGTCTTCCGGTTAAACGAATGCGGCAGCCATAGAGCGCATGGTGGGTGCTGGCCGGGTGTACCTACTCTTCTCGAACAACTTTATAGAGTATTCTCCGACCATCATCACGAGTGCACTATTCTGTTCTGATTTAGCGACATAGCATATTTTCCTGGAGAAGATGTTTGCCAAAAATACAAAATAGACGAGAGTCCCATGTGGTCACTGAGTGCCAGCAGATGTTACCCTGGGCGAAGTAGAGATCCATATTTTGAAACAACGGTCAGCGACCGGGTGTTGTAAGAGAGGCCCAAACCTTTGCACAGCGTCGAGCCTGATACGACGATTGATGAGTATTCAGACGATTGAAAAAAAAGCTAACAATGCCCGTTTGTTCCCCTAGAATAACGGCAATGCATGACGAAGGCGGCAGGAGACGAGGGTAACTGAGTCTATGAGGCATGCAAAATGAATTCTACGCGCCATATTTTCGGCCTTTCTGCACGGAATAGAGTTGGATTAATGCCACCCATCATGATGACATCAGACTGGTCCATGCACCTCCATCGGATCCACAACGGGGCGTCGGGCAGGGTGACCTGCACAGTAGTCTGGCTTTTCAGGTACGCGGGTCCCGAGATAGTTATCATTACATTTACTGAGGCGTAATGAAGACAGCATGGTGGGCGCCAAGCAGGCGTACTCTTCACAAACTCCATCTATCCAAAGTTCTCCCCGGCGTGGACCGAGAACCCGAAGTTCACGATTCATTTGACTCATCTGGAGTGTGAGTGTGTCCTTTCCAAGAACGTACCATATTTTCTGCGCGATATATCGCCAGTCGCTGTGAACCGAGTCCCGCATCTTAGATATGACAGACAATCTACTCGCTGCATAAGAACCTAAGAACAAGCGTCATAGACACGAGGCAGTGTGCGAACCGACCATATTGAGAATGCTGGAAGTTTAATAGTGAAAAGTTTGCGTACGACGAGTAAACTGAAAGACCTCGTTGATCCTTGAAGCCAACAATTGTGCACGATTCGTGATGATGTCGTCGGCGAACACTGGTGCGTAGCAGCTCCGGGGTGTGACCGAGCATTGCTGACAATTCAGTAAGGCCAAACGATAGTCCTCGACACCGGACGCCCTGGTATTGTATACGCACTCGCATTCCACCCTGACGGAAAGCATGTTCTGGGCGGCGGCGATGATGCAACCCGACGTGGCAATTTTCAGATGGTCAAATGGTAGTAACGCAAATGGGAATGTACTTGAATGCCATTTGTGTGTCAAGGGATGGTAAGTGGGTACTCTGTGGGACCAGGGAGGGGGGAAGCGTGTGGGATGGAGAGATGCGTGAAAAGGTCATCGACGTGGAGGGTAGAAACTGGGTGGATGCAGTGGACATCTCCCCGGATTCAACGGGGTTTGCCACCGGAACGAGCAAAAACGAGACAAGCATTTGGGACATACGGACGGGGGAGCGAATCATTGGCCCACTCCAGCATGACTCTTCTGTCACTGGGGTCAGGTTCTCCCCTAGTGACGAGCACATCGCCGCTGCAGGCTATGTGCACGTGGGTCTATCCACATTTTCAACAGTCGCAACGGCGACAAGCTCATCAACATTGGGACCATCATACCCGACATCCATGCAACAACTCCGCTTGCGTGGTCGAACGATGGTCAGCGAATCCTTGCTACATGCGCCAACAAGAAAATCAAGTCCTTTGACGTGTCCACTGGAACTCAGCTCGCCGAGTTGGAAATCGCCGACTTCGCGTACTCTTTCGCTCTATCCGCAGACGGCGAATTTGTCGCTGCCTTCGCGGGCCATTCCATCTGGTTCCTTGACACGTCGACACACTCTCGCATTGGCCCTATTATCGAGGATGACCGAGAGATACATTCGATTGCCATCTCCGCGGACAGCAACTATCTCGCAAGTGGCCGGGAGGATGGAAAAATTGTCGTTCGTCATCTCAATGGTGTGCCGCAAGACTCGTCCAATCCTTTGAATGTAAGCATTTATACCTTTATACCCCCGGCATGTGGATAAACCTCCACATTGACCTCTGTTACTGTATCTACAACAGGAAGAGCCCACAAAATGCTGTCCACTCGAGTCTCAGACAAACAACGATGATAACGATCATCTCTTCGAAGTACCAGTTCGTTTCGTTCTGCACTCGATACGGGTTCTCACGATAGCATAGGTCCGGGTGCGGTCGGGCGCGTCTGTTCACGAGTTCGAGTACGACGAGGTTGGTGATCATTACATTCTTCTCTGGTCTCTGTGTTGACGCTGCCGGAGGCATTGTCCCTGGCCTTCTTGTCCGATCCCCATGAGGATGACGCACCGCCACTAGGCCAATCCCAGGTTATCTCGCAGTCGGACCCTATACCTGTGCCCCCCACTTCAGAGACACGTCCAGATGGATATACTAGCACAGTCGAGCCACTACGCGGCCGGTTGATACTCATAGATTGGCTAAAGAAAATGGGTAACAAGACCCAGGCTTTGCAAAAGCCAGATCGACGTCTTGGAAAGTCGCGGGTGACTGCCGATCATCGGCCTCTTTCTCCCTTTCCAGCGAGAGTGGATGACAGGCAAGAGAGACCTTCGATGATGGCTGCAGGTCAGCCTACACCAGTGAGTGTTGTCCTTTTGATCGATGGTCAGATGCAGTGTGTCTAAACATTTTTATTCCAGCGAGTGGCTGCGAGATCGTTCCGACGACAAAAGGAAAAGGTTCGTCGTGCCTCGAGTTTATATGCAGGGCTCCTTACGCGTTACAGGATAAATCACGTAGCAAGACGACTACTCCAAAACGTCCGGGTGAAGATACTTCTCGCGGTGGGCAGGGTGCTGCGGATGCAACGGAAGTGGAACCAGTACGTCTCTTCTGGGTGACGATAGACCTTGTCGCATCGGCTCACGTCCCATTAGACGCAACAAGTGACCAATACATCCCAACCTCCAGTCGCGGGGGTCCATGTAACGGTGCGCGCCACTTTCCTCTCACTTACATTATCAGACTTACAATAGATCAGCGTCAGGAAGGCTCACGCTACGCTACCCTCAGAGTCGGGCTTTCGATCCGATTTCCCGCGCGGTTGCTGTGCTCTCGGCTAGGTACACATGACTAGACACATTGACCAAGGCATATGATGTAGATACAACGTCGTAGCGCTAGTAGTACTACCCTGCGGGCTATCGAGTTTTTGTGTATCCCACAGTATCAATACGAGTGAATGATCAGCCCATCTATGATTGAGTGAAAATGCAGGGGTTGAACTGATTGCCCCTGGTGAGACGGGTGTGGTCGTGGACCATTCAGTGTACTCGCTCAGAGCCTGTCCTATCTCAGTATGAGCCCAACTTCATCGCAGGCCCCATGATGAACCTGATTGCATTCCGTACCCTTAAATGACGGCGCAAACACTGAGATATTCTGCTGCTCGTTCCCCCTGGAGAGCACATATGCCTGTCGACCTTACATTCCTCGATTGTGGGGAGGAGGAATGGGAAAAAGATGGGTGTCCGTGCCAGAAGGCGATAAGAATGACAAAAAACAAGATCACGAAACCTGATCTAAATTAAGAGTGGATGAAAGTCTGGGTAAGAAGAAAAAGGACGTGTGTGTGAGAGCATCCAGAAACAATACACGTCACGATCATCGATAATGAAAAGAGAACGCCAGATAAATAAGAGAGAAAGGAAAGAGCAAGCGAGATAAATCGGCGATGATACAAAACAAAGGCAATACTCTGGAATTTATATACCGCGCTGCCCTCAGTTTGTTGTCGCGCAGCCAGAATTAACGGTGGGCGTTCTTCGTTATGCTACTATTTCATGTCATTTCCTAGGCGAGAAGTAAAACCCGCTCCGGGCTTCCATGATGCAAGCGGTAGCATACGGTGATCAGTGTGGTGGATATACCGCGGAGCCAGAAAACTCACCTGATCAGCGGCAATCTCGTGGAGTGAGCTTGCCGGACAATGACAGAGTGCCTAATACCTGGTCTGAATGGGGTGCGGAGAGCCGCGAGACCGATGGTACGTTACACACGCCTTGGAACTGGTATCCGCATTTATCGATAGCGTGCATCCTACCGTCTGGTGCAGCCCTTCCAGAACCTGGGTGGTCGTATACCCGGGACCCGAGTGGGAACAAATCCCATGGACACAAGATAGTGTGACCAGATCTTGAGAATACAGAAACATGTTTATGTAGCAAATTTGCATACCACGAGTGAACTGAAACACCTTGTTCATCCACTCCTTGAAGCCAACGATTGTGTACCATTCGTGAAGATGTCGTTGACGAACACCGGTACGTAGCAGCTCCGAGGCATGATTTAGCATTGCTGACAATTTGGCAAGACCGAACGATCGTTCTTGACACCGGTCGTTCTGGCAATGTATCTGCGGTCGCATTCCACCCTGATGGAAAGCATGTCTTGGGAGGGGGCAACAATGGAATCCGACAATGGCGACTTTCAGATGGTCAAGTGGTCGCAGAGCGAACGGGAATGGCCCTGTACGCCATGTGTGTGGCGAGGGATGGTAAGTGGGTAGTATGTGGCGTTGATGAGGGGGCCAGCGTGTGGGACGGAAAGATGCGTGAAAAGTTCACCGACGTGGACAGTGGAAACAGGGTGCTGGCAGTGGACATTTCCCCTGATTCAACCAGTTTCGCCACCGGGACTAACGGAGACGAAGCGAGTATTTGGGACATACGGACAGGGGAGCGACTCGTTGGTCCACTTCAGCATGTCAAACCTGTTATTGGTGTCAGGTTCTCTCCGAGCGGCGAGCACATCGCCACTGCATGCTTTCGTGGCTCGATCCAGGTTTTCCATAGTCGCAATGGCGATGAGCTCCTGAATATTAGGACCACCACACCCCGAATATCTTCAATAACTCCGCTTGCGTGGTCGGGCGATGGTCAGCAAATTTTCGCCACTTCTGACGACAAGAAAATCAGGTCCTTCGACGTGTCCACTGGGACCCAGCTCGCCGAATCGCAAATTTTCAATGATCGCTACAATGTCCACTCTATCGCCCTGGTACCCGCCGACACCGAATTTATCATCACTTTCGCAGTCCACTCCATCTTGTTCCTGGACACGTCGACACTGTCTCGCGCTGGCCCTTACATCGAGGACGACGTAGCGATATGGTCAATTGCCATCTCCGCGGACAGTAGCTATCTCGCAACTGGCCGAGTTGACGGGAAAATCATCATTCGTCATCTCAATGGTGTGTTCCAAGACACGTACAATTCTGTGAATGTAAGCACTTGTGCCTTATGGCCCCAGCATGTTGGATAAACTCCATTCTGTTCTCTGCACTCACCTCTGTCACTGTGTCTACAGCAAGAAGAACCTATAAAATCCAGCTCGCTTGATTCCAAAGGGCACAATGGAGATGGCGATGATCTCCTTGAGGTATTACAAGCTCGTTCATTCTTCACTCGAGGCGAGTTCTCACGATGACACAGGCCGAAGTGCGGTCGAGCACCCCTGCTCGGGGATTCGACTACGACGAGGTTGGTGATCGTTACATTTTTGTTACTTCCGTGTTGATTCTGCTGCAGCCAGCATCCCGGGCCTCTTCTGTTGATCCCCATGAAGATGAGCCACCGCCACTGGGCCAATCCCAGGTTATATCGCAGTCAAATGCCCAGGCATTATCACTAGCCTCTTCTTCCGATCTCTATGAGGACGAGGCATCGCCACTGGGTGAATCCCATATCGTGTCACAGTCGAATGCCATACCAGCGCCCTCTGCTTCGGAGACACGTCCAGAGGGAGATCTCGACACTATCGAGTCACCTCGGGGCCGCTCGAAAATCAAAGAGTGGTTCCAGAGAATGAGTAAGAAGCACCTGGCTTCACACACGCCAGATCGACCCCCCGGAAAGTTGCGTGAGCCTGCCAATCATCGATCTCCTTCCCGCTCCCCAGTGAGAGTGGATGACAGGCAAGAGGGACCTTCGACGATGGCTGCGGGTCAGCCTACATCAGTGAACGCCGTTCCCTGATAGTTGATCGGATGCAACGTGTCTAATGTATTATTCTAGCGGGTGGTTGCAAGATCGTTCAGGCGACCAAAGGAAAAGGTTCGTCGTGCCTCGAGTTTATATGCAGGGCTGCTCACACGTTACAGGGTAAATCACGTAGCAAGGCGACCACCTCCGAACATCCAAACGAAAATGCTTCTCATAGTGGACAGGGTGCAGCGGATGCAAGAGAAGTGGAACCAGTACGTCTATTTTGGGTAGTGATGATCCTCATCACTTCGGCTCACATCTCATTAGATGCAACAAGCGACTAACCCATCCCAACCTCCGGCCGCGGGAGTCCGTCTGACGGTCCGCGCTACTTTCTTTCACCTCTACTGTCAGTCTTACAATAATCCAGCATCAAGAGCAGTCAGGCTATGCTACCCTCAAGTTTTCGATCACATATCCCGTGTGGTTATTGTGTTTTCGGTCAGGTACACATGACGACACACATTGATAGAGGTGTTCGAATGTACACACCACAGTACTGTACCGTAAGGAAATGAAATATCCACCATGTGGTTCGGCAGGTACGTGTGTCTTGCAGACATCAGGCCTTCAGACCTCAGGGCAGATCACCTTAGTGAGGATTGGTTTGGTGGTACCACCACGTGTACTCGTTCCGAGACTAACCGTATCTTCATATGAGTTCCGCCCAAGCTGACCGACGAGTCTTTCTGTTGCCCATTTCCTTTCAAGAGCACACCTGGATAAATATGCCTATTGACGATACATATCCCTCGTTTGTAGACAAACGGGTGTGTCGATGCTAGAAAACGAAGAAAAGCAGGAGACGGTGAAACTTGGTGCAAACAGAGGGCGGGACAGAAGTTGGGGGCAAGGAAAAGGAGCGACAGTGGTGCCGCTCGACTCCATGCTAACATCGTCAAACCCTGGCTATGCTCCTGAATCCTGATTGCATGGAACAATGTCTCTCTATTGAACGGATGATACAATACCTCGATTAGTTTCGAGGAAGTCATACCCTGGTTACCCCATCTCATGGCCCCCTGCAGCCACATTTGGTAACCTACTTCAAATCTTAATTTTTATCATTTCAACCGCGTAGCCGAGGATGACAACTTGTCCAAGTCATCGCACATGTCGCTCAGAGCCACGATCTTGCGTACGGTGGATACCGGGCATCATCAAGCTGAAACAATATTATAAACAGAGGGGAGGTGCTCTTTCCGTTCTATATTGGGAATGGGGTGAAATCAACAAATGAGATATCAGACACTACGACACTTCAGTTCTGAGTTTCATTAAGTACAGCACCAGACTCCATCTCTACTTCTCCACCGGGCTCGCGTGTCCTCTGCCTGAGGAGTTGCACAGGGTAGGTGAACATCGGAAAGATGACGGATGGTGACATGCTACCAAGGACGAGACTCATAGCAAGTACAGGGGATCCAGACAATGCAACGAGTCCAGCGACGCGAACGATCACGAAACCAATGTCAAGCATGGCGAAGATAATAGCAAGGGTCGCGTAGCCGGTATGTTCAGCGCGTTCCTAGATGGGCAATGCCACAACCATAATGTTAGAGATGAAATCGCCATATCGGGCAAGATGCATGTATACCTTCAGCTCCGCAGGTGAGAGTCGACCGTAATGGATGTGTATGTTCTCCGCCATCACCAAGAAAGACAGGGTACACAACGTGAAGAAGTAGCTGCCGTTGTTCAGATGAATCCTACAAGGTATCATTAATCGATATTCGTGAAGAGACGACAATATAGTCCCCTACGTGAAGCAGCTACGGAACTGTACAAAAACGATTCACGCAACGGTAAGACATGATGAAGTTTGAGCTGAGTAATGGATACTCACTAACTCGATCGACCAATTTATCCGGCTATTCAGAACCGCGCTGACATCTTCGAAGTCATGCGATGATTGCATCATGTCGTAGAGAGTAAGTCCGAGCACGCGTCGAGTGAGAGTCTCGAACACCTTTGAAAAGGATACTTGCATGCTGAGGGTATGAAGGGATGATAGAATAGCATTGGGTCGTATTTAAGTGGTGACACAGAGGCAAGGTCCTGTGCGGCGCTATCACAGTATCGAGGGTCGCGACAGCGGAATCAATGATTGTACATGCGTCACAGAGACCTAGGTTTGATGAAGATCGGAAATAGATCGCTTCTCGTGTTTATACAGCCTAGAATTCAATTGTGATAATCGTGGGCATAGGCCCTTTGTTGAAGTGCCTAGTATTCCTCTAATAAATACTGGGTGGATGTTCATGGTGGCCGTCATCATACTACTGCCTTACTTAGGCCTTGTGCGACAATCATGGATACTAGGAACCAGGCAGACTCTGGAGAGGGTAACAAAATCGTTATCTTGCAAGCGATCCGGAGCTTACATACACTCACATGTTTCATGGTCAGGGCCGTCAGGCTTGCAGCCGAAGTAGAAACAAATGTAGTACGACCTGGAGCCACATGTTTCGTGGTCAGGTTCGCAGCCAAGATGGGAATAAATGCGGTAGGTGTGTGTGACAACAGGATGTGACCAGAACAAATAGAGTTTGCTGTAAAGTAGTGCCTCATTGTGTCTGATCTATCTTCTGACCTGTAATTAAATTTGCCGCAGTCAGTCAGGCAAGGGTGGACAAGTAAATTTGGACAGCAACCTGTGCTGTAAGATAGTTAGGACCACTCAGAGACTTCTCCAGCCAATGAGGCGGCGAATTTCAGAATTGTTCAAGTTGGACTGTGACACGTTCATTCCGGCTCCAATTGCACAGGTATTACCGTACCTAGCAATAGGCATCGACCATGACCCATCGGCCCTGAAATACATACTCGACCCATCAACCTAATATATCCAACTTGACCCGTCAACCCTGACACATCCAACTTCATCCACTGGTGTACCCTGCCCACCGTCACGTCGCGACCACACTTGGACCGCATGGACCATGGCACAGGCCTTTGGCAGTGCAGCATGGGTCTAGTAACTTCTTTCAACTACGGCGCAACCGGTATGGACTGGCGTCATTATTGGTCTGGGATTCACACTTAGGCCTCTCCGAGCGGGTTCGATGTCCCGACGACCTCGGGCACAGAGAAGGGAGGCTCAGAATATGACCGATGTCGTCACGACCATCCAGCCATTCATCATCGACCCGAAGACCACGTACGATATTTTCAATGTGCGAGGCATCGACACTAGTTTCCGCGACAATAGCAACGCCTACCTCCTTCCAATCCACTGCAGGTCTTCGCGCCATGGAGTGGTGTCTAGTGCTGTGCCGGCCCGGCTTGGCCTGAAAACCCCGGCTCGGGCCCGGCTTAGGGGAGCTTGGGCTTCGACAAATTGCAGGCCAGGCCACAAGCCCCTAAAACCCCCTAATGGGGGCCCGGCCTGG
>JBBPUP010000213.1:0-10088 GCA_038094735.1 Exsudoporus floridanus
TCCCTCTGACGCGACCCAACAGGTTGCTAGCTCTGATCAGACTTTCTCTTCCACGCCGACTGATCCTCCTTACCATTACCACTCCATTTATGACTCACAGATGTGGCAGGAGATATACGCTGACCCTGGCTTCCATCGTCATGTGAGCGTTAATAACACACTTCATTCCAATCAGCTGACTAGTATTCCATTTGCTCAGATAGCACTTGCAAAGACCTTGGGCCTTCTCACCCTCCGGTTGTCAGATTCGATTGTCGTGCCCATAAATACCACAGAATACGCACTGCAGCTCGATTCCTACCTTGATACGTGAGCATTGCTTCCCCTGAATCTTGTTCCTGACCAACATAGCTATGTCAGCGTGGAGAACTTGGCCTCTGGAATTGCTATCACAAAGTTCCACAGAATTCGCAAAGCTATCTCCAAGTTGCAGCACGCAAGCGCGAAACTCGACGTTGAGAAAGTTCGGGCCGAAAAGGCGTTTCTCAAAGCCGCGCGCAACCTCCCTCGTGGTCGGTTTGGCCACCGTATTGTGCGCCGCATCACAAACTGGATCAAGCGTCACATTGCTGCTGCATTCCCGCTACCTGGGCCCGACGATGCAGAGTTGAAGTTCCCTATGCTGCATACGTTGAATACGATCGGGGACCTTACCGAGCAAGACACGTGCAAGTCTCGTAAAGGACGATTCTGCGATCTGATCAGGGCGGCTATTAGAGTGAAGAAAGTGAACCAGAAATTGACCATGTTTGAACGAGGATTTATCTCGGAGGAGGGTGTGAAAGGTCGCGAGTGGTTCAGGCATCTTGGTGTCGCTCCTGGGAAGTACCTTGGTGGGTTCTCCTGAGCGCCGTGGGAAGAGCGCACACTCAACGTCTTGATAGGCTATGGTGCGACAACCCTTCCGTCCCTGACTGAAGCGATTCTGTACGAGCAGAATGCAACGTTGGTAGAGTATGAAATTACTCGACTGACGACTCTCCTGACCAGACTCGCTCGTGATATCGAGCCATGATCGTCTGGTCCAGATGTTGTATCCACGTAGCGTGTATGCATCTACGCGAATGTACTGACGAGATCTCATCAATCATCTATATTCGGTTGCTAGTTGCAGACACGACGATGCAAACACCGTACTCACTCACCGGAACTTCTTTTCGTCTTTTTGAATCCGTGTTACGCATGTCCTATACGAACCTATGATTGTCTCCTGTGAAGAGGGACTCTAGATGATCGACGTTCGCGGATGTGACTTGGTTACTCGTTCCAGGGACACGATGAGCTCCCTACATCATTCCTCTCAGGTGATGATATGGGTGACAAAGAGGAGCCTGCGCATCCATGATCTATTCTATTCTCCGAGTCTCTTGATCGCCGCACACCATTGCGAGAACAACACGCTCAGACGACCGATTGGCTGCTATACTGGAATCCATGCAGCTCTCGGAATGTATCCGAGACGCTCTCTCGTTGGCACTCTTCGGACGAACCCAAATCGAATTGCCGTCGCGGGGCCGAAGCGACCCTTTGCTCACTTTAGCCTGAGGATCGCGAGATCAAATACCGACGGGCCCGTCCCGACACACGACACAATCAGCGCAAAGGATCCGATGGATGATGGCGGACCCAGGTATGAACTCCACCGAAAACATTCTTCCCGAATATGAGCGCTCGGTGTTCGACGGCGTCCTGGGATGCATGCGTGTTGCGTGTGCGGCATGTCGCGAGTGGGTCTGATGGGATTGTAAGCTCGTCGTGAACCGGGTCCTGTACTCGAGACACTACGAGCAGTCGGGCTCGCAAGTCCCAAGGTAAGACAACCCTTGGCGACGAAAGAAGGTCTCACGGACGTCAAGCTGCTTGCTTGGTCGAGGTCATTCAACCGGGATCCGAATGAGAAGAGGCGAGGATGACACAAAATACCTGTGTGAGGAGACCTATACCACTGAGAAAAGGATGGGCCCGTTTACGGAGCAGGACTTCGTAGGAGTAAACCGAAATACCTCTTGCTTTCACTCTTCGAAGTCCACGACTGTGTAGTAACCATCGACGAGGATGTTCTGGACAATGACGGGTGTGTAGCAATCCTGGGGAGTGATTGTGCGATGCCGATAATTCAGTAAGACTGAACAATAGTCCTTGACACCGGTGATTCTGGTGCCATGTATTCAGTCACGTTCCAGCCTGACGGAACGCATATTTTGGGCGGAGGTGAGAAGGGGATTCGACGATGGCGACTTACGGATGGTCAAGAAGTCGGAAAACAAACATAGTTGTGGGGGCCATTTCTGTGCCAAGGGATCACAAATGGATAGCGTAGACGAGCGAGGCTGAAACACGCCTTTGCCTCGCCTTACCGTCCGGGTATGTATATGAACTTCATCGTGGGTGTCGTAGAAGCAAGTGTCGAACAGCCCAAGTGACCAACATTTTCATCTGCCTCAGGGTCACCTGAGGACGCTGGGAAGAGTTCAACATTCTCAAGAGATAGCAAGTACATTGATATCGTAAGCATACATCGTTTCAACCAGACATCATCAGCGGCTACAACGCCGCCTTCCCACGAGGTTCGAATGGCAACAACAATGCGATGAACCCTGCCACGATGAATATCGCACCAGCCACCCAGATCGGCACGGACGTGTTCAGGTTGGCATACAGCGCAATGATAGGTGCCTACAGCATACCCGAGTCCAGTCAGTTTGGTTCCAATGTTAGATATCCAGTCGTCCTTGGTGACTCGACCACCCAAGACACTCACCATGATACCAAATATACGATTCGCACTCGCAACGATAGCATTTCCGGTCCCTCGATCCTTCGTAGGGAACAACTCGGGCGTGACTGCATACAACACGCCGTACATCACGTTGCTCGTGAAACTGTACGCACAATTCCACCCAAGCAATGCGTTTGACGTGCGTGCCGTCGTCGACGCAAGGATGAACACTCCAGTGATTACTTGAAGGTGCCTAGTCAATAACCCATTTACAAGACGGTCTGGAATGGCACATACCTGTGAATATCGCAAGGGTACCACGCCGTCCGAGGTACGGTAACTCTACGCAATAACCTGCCATGAGAGCACCGGGGACACCAATGACACTCAGAATAACTTGCTGAGATTCGAGTCAGTATTTCGACAAGTCTATAATGACTGTGTCACTGACATTTCGGTAAGTAATGTACACGGAGCTGTCACCGAAATCGGCTCCTCTGGTCTGAAGGCTAGTAAGAGTGTGTGAGGATGCCATGATTCCGAAGAATGTTGTGATGCGACATACTAGTAGGTCACGAAGCCATTGTACCTAGGATGATGCTTAGCAGCACGCACGTTACGAAGGAGCCCGTACTCACAATGGGAAAGCAAGACCGATAAGCGCTGCATTGACAATCCGTTTCAACCAGCCCACACAACCAGAGGTAGAACAAAACAACTTACCCCACAGAATTATGAGCAAGGTAGTCGAGTACGCCAGCTTCCGAGTCGCAAACAAGGGCCTGACATGACTCGCGTCAAATATCGCGAGTTTTCTCTTCACCGCAGCAACCGCTGATACATCCATTTTGACTTCCTTCTCTGATGGATTCGTTCCAATCTGCTCCGCGTCTTTGAGGTGTTCGACAGTGAGATAGCTCGTCTTGCCATTATAAGCTGCAACTTTGTGGATGATTTCAACAGCCGCCTCGTCCCTGCCACGACCCATGAGGTACTTGGGACTTTCGTAGAGGTTGAACACAAAGAATCGGAGGATCCAAAGGAGCATCATGAGACCACCCATGGTATAAAGGAAGTAACGCCAGCCTTCGTTGGAAGACCTGGGACAAGGGGCCGGGGGAGCCGGACATGAAAAATCAGCCAAGAGTGGCCAAGCGACCTATTCGAACAATCCGTGACTGTGTTACTGAGGATGCGGGACTTGTACGCACCAGACTTCCTAACAGCTGTCCGAAAGCCCACCAGATAGAGAGTATGGTGAGCAGGTATTGATGGGAGGAGGGCATGAACTCTGACAACAAAGGTTGGTGCACGTGAGCGAAACGAAAGCGACGGACGAACCGAGAAACACCGCAGAATCCACTGGCAAGTTACCACCCACACCGACCGACCAGACCGCCGCGAGGGAACAGAGAGTGACATAGTTCGGCGAAGCTCCAGCCGCGATTGCAAATACTCCCGTGATGAGGAGGGTCAGGTTAAACGCCCACCTATGTGACCCATCAGACGATCATCTAGTACAACGACAGATTGTATCTCACCGACGACCCCAAATGTCGGATGAAACCCCCCAGAATGCGGCTCCAACAAGCAACCCAATGTTTTGCGCAAGCTTGAGAAATGGTCCTTCGACGTTGAATTCGTACACGACAGGACTGAGGATCAGACCCGTGACGATCTAAAGCGCGGATCGACATCCGCCTATCAGCCATCACCATTGTCCTGTGCGTGGCTGTACTCACCGGCCACAGGTTATCCCTAGTTACCCGGCTTTATCAACGACATAATTCCACGAGAGATTATATAGCACACTCACGATAGCCAACCAAAACCAGCGACGAGAAACAGGAACCACTAAGGAAACTCAGCGTTAATCACCCATACCAGAGCACACCGAGGGGTGATTCTAGGGAGAGCGAAAGGAAGAATATAAACAGGGACTCGCTTGGTATTTTCCCATGCCTATCTCTTGCAGCGCATCATTGAGGATCCGCGCCTTGGCTTGATAGATCGGATCGAGGGTGGGCTCATCATAGACGTCCTGGGTTTCAGTTTGAAAGGCAGGTTGCTCAAGTTGTTTGCTGTCAGGCTCTGAAGACATGGTGACGAGGGGAGAGGCAGGGAGCGAACGCGGGCCCCGGAGCGCTTCTTGTGCGACCCTCTCTGAGCATTTATAGCAAGTGGATGTGTGGCGTCTTCTTTAGCAACACGGCATGGGTAATTGCGTGCTGGAGATTAGCGCTCGGTTAAGCGCAAGGATCGCTACGATGGTCACAGAATTTCCTACCTGCGACCTGGATGAACCTCGGCTCCGATCATGACAATCCTCGTGAGATGAGCATACCTTTGATGAGGGAACGACGCGAGGACCTTGGAATATCACGATCATGGTGTACTTATTGCGCGATTCGAAAATCTCGGTGTGTGTGGTGCTTGACTCGGGTAGGAGAGTAGCTGTCAAACTCCACCCCCACGTGTATCGGCCCTTGCCGGATGGTTCGTGTCCACGTTTCGAGTCCATGATAAGTAGTTTGCGATGTTCGACGTTGCCTCCTGTGGAAGAGGACAAACTAAAGCTGTGGTGTAACGTGGACGAGAACGTGGAACCTCCGAGCGAGTCCGGGCCAATGGCAATATTCGACATCCGTTCCGTAGCACCGACGCCAGGCATTGGATACTGGAGCCATGGTCGTCTGATTGTCATATGTGGCCGCACTGGTTGCTGTGCTTGACCCTGCATGCCGTGACAAACACTATGATAAATTATGTCGGACATGATTGAGGACCGACGGGATGCCATACAACGATGCAGTGCGACTCGGAGATGTATAATAAACTAGGACAAAGACACCCAGTTTGAGAAGAGACAGGAACGCGAGGACGACGAGAGACCGTGCAACATGAGGAGATGTCGGCATTACATGACAGAGTCCTACATGCATATGGCACGCGTCACAATATCTCCACCGCATCCACATGGATATCCTTGGCGAAGTTGATCCGGCGTTCGAGTCCTGGTACAACGATCTCGTGCTCAGCGGCAACTCGCTTGAACTCTCCACCAGGTTGATGCTGGAGCAACAGCGCATTAAATGGCTGTCGCAGACGAACGATTAGCCGCAGCGCCAGGGTATAATCGTCCATTTCGACAGCGCTGGGTACAGCTTGCAATGGTGAAGAGGAGGAACTAGGATCAGACTCGGGATCGGACTCGGACTCGGACTCGGACCCAGAGTCACCATCCAATCCACCTCCCCAAATGAACCCGTCCATTGGATCGCGCAGATCGCGAATCCATGGGTGTACGAAAACGAGCTTGCGTGGCTCCGTCAACGAGAGCCTGTCTGATGTCTGGAATTCCACATGGCCAATCCCTGGTACCCGAGCACGGTAACGGTGCTCTTTACCACTCCCGAACTCTTGTACACCAAGCCTTTTGACTGCAAACATGATGCATGGAAGGTGAAGTCGGCGGTTGGCGAAACGCGCGGGTGGTAAACGGATGACTTGATTGTGAAATGCCATAGCCTCTTCCTGAGATAGCGCAATTCTCGATGCCCCAACGCGCACGCCCATTTCGGCATCTTCGATAGTGGGCGGAACATACAGTGTTTGACTATACACTGCAAGGGTGGTGGGAAGGCAGCTGTTGTACGACGAAGACTTTCCGGTCCAGGAAAGCACTTTCACTTCGCCCGAACGAGCTACGATCTCTTCCAGCAAGTGACCCAGTGCAGCCTCCCCTTCTCCGTAGTGTGGCCGGATATCACTCTTGAAAATACCAATCAGCGAGTATGCAACGTCCTCCTCCACCGTCGCTTTCCGGTTCGAAGCTAGTCGTAGTTTCTCTCGGATGCTGAGGCTATTGGGATGGAAAGTGGTGATCGTTTCGCGAGCGATGCCGATAGCATCCGCGAGCTCCTGCATAATCTCGGGGGACTCCTTGTGGTTGGCACGGGTGTCATTGAGGTATGGCTTCCATTCGCAACCGTAGAATCGGATCACCTTCGGGACGAGAAGTTCTTGTACTGTCCAAGCCCGTGTCATCCAGATACTATCTCTGAGAGCGCCAGGGACCGACGGAGACGCCACGCTTGCAAGAAGGGCAAGGGTGGCTGCGGATGCTTCAAACCATTTATACATCATTATGAGCGACTGGTTTAACACGGTGCTGATCGTCTTGTCGATACAACACGTGTCGGCCCATGCCCACCGATATCCGTCCTTCCGAACCACTTCACAAAACTTTTTCAACTTCTCGTCCAGTGGTGACGATCCCAGATTCCAGACCGAGTTGACCGAGTTGACGTCCTGGAATGAAGGCTCCTTTCCTGCCCATACATGTGAAAACGTCACATATTGGAAATATTCCGCCACCACTCGCTGGATTCGTCCGTCGTCCAACTCCTCTGTCATGGAAGAAAACAATTTTTTGAATTCAACCTCGGACTTGAATGTTCGCAGTCGCTCCGGTCCGTCGCATAGACGACCACTCTCGACGTCGATGAGGACAAGTGGGCATATCTTAAAGACTTCGCGAACGATGTTCTCGATGGCTATCTCCAATTGGGACGGTGAAACGTATTTCTTGCCTAGTTCTTGTTAGCTGAATTAGCCTATTGTCTTCACGCTGGTCAGACTCGGAATACACTTACGACGAATACTTTGATCGAGAGACTCCTCAATCAAAGAAAACATGCGAGTGAACGCATCGATTGCTTCATCATAGCGCTGCACACCAAGCAATGCCGCGTGTCTTCTCTCATATCCCCACGGATCCGATGGATCTACTTTGATTGCCTGCGTCGCTTGAATTGGCGATCACCGGAATTCAAGGAGAGTAAAACTATACCTCATCTGCGTCTTTCAGCGCATCCTCCCACAAACCCAGCATTGCTCGGGCCTTGCTTCGTTTAACCAGAAGACCAGCGGGGTCCGACGGATTCAGGGACAATGCAGTAGAATATTGTACGATCGCCTCCTTTGGATTCTTCGACTGCGCTGCTACATCACCATTGCTTTCGAATATCGCGAGACATTTTTGATCCAGGCCTGATATCGTACACTCAATGCACGTCAATCTAGATTGGCCATAACCAAACATACCTAGCTCCCAATTTGTGGTCGCAAAGGCTTCCTCACCGAGGGTGTCGACCATCGTGGAAAGTGACCCCGCCATTTCAGTATGGCCTGCAGCATACATGGCTTTCCATAGCTTTAACTGAGTCGCGAGGGCAAGTCTATCAAAGTCCCAGCCAAATATCTTTCAAATAGAGCTAATGAGATCGAAGAGGAAGTCGAAAAGGGTAACCCACAAGCGAGATTGCCACCAGACGAGGACTTCGTTGAAAAGGAATGGCTTCTTGCGCACGTTTGAATAATTCTATCGCATGTTCGTTGTCCCCCTTTCTCACCGACATGCCTCCGACTAGAAGGAACATTTGAGCCTGTGCAATGCCACGTCAGTATTGGCGGACTTTGCCATCTCTCAATACGTGCCCGGACAACTATATATGGCGACTGGTCATCTACGAGATCGATTAAGTCATCTACACGCGAAATAGCATCGTCGTATTTTCCGCATTCGAACAAGACGATGGCCTGAGTCGAATGAAAATCTAGTGTGGAGACTGACGAAGATGATTAGCGCGTACCTTGATTAACAAGATATATCTGCTTTCAGCTACCGGGGGACCGTCCGCAAACGCGAGGTCAAAAGCACGCATCGCCAACTCGGGTTCTCCATCGTGGACCCGGCCCATGGCGTTTGCGATATGACCAATCACCGATGGCTGGATCTGGATAGACTTTGCATGGGTTAGCCAACGTGATCATAGGATTGTATTTGACACAACTCCACCTTTTTGGCATCGTCGATGGCCATGTCCCACTGTTTTAAACGCATCCGCACAAGAGCGCGGTGAGCGAGAGCGCGTGCATGGTGAAATAGATTCGAGGGATGGTCGATTTCCACCGTCAGGAGTTCCTCGACACGAGTCATGCTTCCCTCCGTCCACGATTTAAATGTCACATCGCTGACATACATGAGAGGTAACTGCGCGGCTGAGTATGCGAAATCAGAATTTACACGGAATTAGTGTTCAAATTCACGTACTCACGATGCGAGGAGAAGAAAAAAAGAGAAGACCATAACTTATATTAGATTTGACCGTTTTGCCAAGCGTAACAACTTACGTTTACTGTGAAGTACGAGCCTGGAAGAATATTACGGAGACTCCGGAAGGTGATCTTCCCGTTTTCTTCGCCGGTTGCAATAAAGTCATCATTAGGCGAGAGCGCAATAGACCAAACTAGGTGAGCGAGGTGGACAACAGTCCCAATTTGCTTATGCGTAGAGGTATCCCAAAAAGACAATGAGCTGTACGCAGAGACAACAACGAACTTCTGGTTGCGCGCTAGGGCGATAGAGGCTGGATATCCTTTGCCATGAATGGTCCATTTACTGAGCAGAGTCCCCGAGGATATATCGAAGCATTTGGTTTCGCCAGAGGAGACAGCAAAGAGTTGACGACCATCGGCTGACCAAGCGAGTGGCGACAATGGGCATGTCTGTACTGAGAACGGGATGTCCAATAGTTGCTGGCCATCATTGCTGTTGTAGATACGAATGGACTCCGCGCCTGGGTTTTTGAACGTGGCCGTCGCGATGCGGTCGCCGTTTGGGGAGAATCGTACCGTTACCACAATACCTTCGTGTTGCAGAGGCCCGACAAGCTGTTCCCCCGTCACCGTCCTCCAAATGAACACGACCTTGTCGTACCCACCCGTCGCAAATCTCGTCGAATCGGGGGATATATCAAGCGAGAGTACGGTACTCGTGTGATCGAGGACATCCAGGACCTTTTCGCGGGTCTGCGCATTCCACACGCTTACCCTCGCCTTTCCTTTGCTGTCGTTGTGGTTCGGAAACCTGAGTCCATATACCAGCCATTTGCGATCCGGGGAAAGCGCCACCGCAAAGATCTCACTACCACTGCCTTCAGCTTGAATTGCTTCCCCAACCTCATGTCCGTCATCAACCTGCCAACGCCGAAGGAATCCATCCGCACCACTGCTCATGACCTGCTTGCCATCCTCGACAAAAGCGATCGAATATATTTCACGTTGACTGTTGATTTCGATTATTTTTGATCTGCCATCTGAATGCGAATGTGCGGTGATTATAGCGGCCCTCCCGGTGCCCCTCATGACAGAGGACGTACCTATTTCCTCAGACTGCATATCCGTCCACAACACACCCGACCTGCGGCAGGATAGGACTAGGAGCGGGGTGCAATGGTCGAGGCGCCGCCGGTGTATGTAATATACCAGTAACCCTCGTTTTGTCCTAATGGGCTTTTATCGTGAT
>JBBPUP010000213.1:10185-35852 GCA_038094735.1 Exsudoporus floridanus
TATATCCGTCCACAACACACCCGACCTGCGGCAGGATAGGACTAGGAGCGGGGTGCAATGGTCGAGGCGCCGCCGGTGTATGTAATATACCAGTAACCCTCGTTTTGTCCTAATGGGCTTTTATCGTGATCATCGAGTTACCCTTACTAAGCCACCTTTTGGGGTTAAGTCTTTTGGCAAGGAGCCGTACGATGTTGAACGTTGAATTTCTGTCGTATGCAATGGCGCCCACTGTGACGTTGTCAACCACTACAGTCATGCCATCCCACAGGATGATACTTGCAAACTCACTTGTATTCGTCCAGGCAAGCACCGTCACTTTTCCCGAATGAGCCCTAGCAGAAATGAGAGCACCAGTGTCTTTCTCCAAAGTGTGGCCCAGTGATGGGTCGCTCTCGAAAACTCAACGGCGAATAGTCCAGTCCGGGTCCACTGAAATCTCTGGCATCACGATGGAAAGTAATGGAGATGGTGGTGGCAATGGTGGTTTCACGAGCTCCGTGGACCGTGATTTCGAACCTTCCGTATTTGCGCGCCCTGTAGTGCTGATCATGGGGTCATACAATAAAGAATGGAAACGATTCTATTCTCTAACCCATCGTCCGCTCCATATCATTTACCAATCTACTTCACTGTGCCTTTTTCTCCATCGCCTCCACCTCCGCCACCCTCGCCTCCTCCTTCCGCCTCGCCTCCCTCCGCTCCCGTCCCCGCGTAATCAACGACTTGGGCTCCAAATCCGCAAACAAGTATTTACACATCATTTCAATCACCCAGCACCCCGCGAAATCAACAATCATCACGCTGGTCAATTTCACCTTGAACTACGAACAGAGTCAATCAGAGGCAAGAGAGGAACGCGTAAAGACTGACCGCAGTGTCCATCTCGACGATCTGAAGCCACCGATTCAAGTCAGGGAAGAAATCCGTCGAACCTGAGAAGGCGACCGCGCTCGCTCCGACGAGGCCCCAATATAATTTGGAATTTTCACGAATCCCTTCGCGGAAGGGTCGGCCTTGGAAGTTGATCGCAAATGTGGAGACTTGTTGTGAGAGACCTAAGAGGTAGATGGCCGTGTTTAAGAGGCTCGGCTCGAACTTGGCATCGAGGTCGATGACGCCCGGTCTGTAGGGGAACTTATGAGACATGACAGGGATATGGACGGGTGCGACTCACGGTTCGTAAGAGTGGGCCAAGTTGGTGATGTACACCAGAGACACGATGTGTAACGCAAACTGGACCAGGACAGACAACAACACGTAGAGGTTGAAAATATTGCCCAGTGGTCGTTCACGCGAGAGCTTCTCTATGGGCTGTGGAACACGACCGCATCAACAACTACGTTCAAACCGATGGCTCATATACCGTACCTGTGCGCGCGAGATGCACAAAAAGCAGACCGACATCAGCATCCCGCTGACAGTCACCTGGTAATCGCCAAACTTGATACCGTCCAGGTACTGAACGCTCAAACTGTATGCGGTGATGAGACAGTTCAGTGCCAAGATCTTGTACATCTGGATGGTCGCGACCAGCGTACAACGACCTTGCCTGATGATGTGGACAACTAGACGAGAGGTCGAGTCGATGCAGAGCAGAATTGGAAAGTACTCACTAGCGGCCACATGCGAAAGCTTGGAGGTGAATGGGGCAGCACACGATGCGTCTCCAAGCTTGATCTGAGGGACATCTTCATCGCCTTCCATATTAGCCATGGCGTCCGTGATTGAAGCCAAGTCAAACTACACGACATCAATCAGCACAACGTCCCACAAAAGCCTCACCAAAAATCAACCTTTTCCATCGGATTCCTCTGCCTCGCAACCTGCAAGTTAGCCGCAGCCTTTTGCTGTGCCTCGACAACATCCGGGTACAGGTGCGCGATGGCGGGTGGCACAGGCGGAGGTGGTTGACCAAAGCGTGCAGAGATCTTAAGCTGACTCTCGTACACCTTCTTGATTCGTTCCATTTTTTGGTGCTCGGCAATCTTTTGTAAGTCCTCGGGAGAGCCATCCAAGAGCGCAACGCCTATGTGAGCCTGTTTGAGCGCACCGACGTCATTTGTACCATCGCCAGCCATCAATGTGACATATCCCAGGGTCTTCAAGCTAGTGAGGATGAATTCCTTCTGGGAGGGAGAAACACGAGCGTAGACCCAGGTGTTTTGCACGAGGTCGTTCCAGCTGGGTAAAGATTGGAACTGTTTCATGGCAGCTCCTGTAATACAGATATCGTATTCGTCAAACAGCGATTTATCGAGGGGCTCGGAAGGGTCAACTGGAATAATCTTGCTCTCGTCCACCGTGCGCCAGCAAAGGTCTACAATGGAACGAAGCGATCAAAAAGGGTAAGCTTAATGGAGACGCGAGTCAACATACCGGCCTCGTGAGCAGCATTCTCCTTCAAGTCCAAGATGAGCGCATCCCTATCAACAATCTCGACATCACGTGCGACATGCACAGCCGTCAGCGGGTTATCTCCTGTAATCATGATGCACTAATCCGCAACTAAGTGTGAAAATCATGACCAACAACGAAATACATACACGATGCGATGAGTCGGCCAACATTTTGAGGGTCGCTACAGCATCAGCTTTTAATGGACAATGGAAAACGAGGAATCCAGCAAATGTAAGGTCACTCTCAACTTCCTCTCGGTGGAGCTTGTTAATCTACAAAGTGTGTTCAGATCGAGGAACTAATTATGCCAAGATGATGATGGTACCTTGTCGATGGACATTGAGTCCATCTCCTTCGTGCCAAGGGCAAGCACACGGCTACCCCGTCTCGTATACCACTTGAATGTCTCGTCATACCATTCGGGTACGTGTGCAAGCATACGCTTAATTGTCTCAGGGGCACCTTTAACAGCTACAAGAGCCTTGCCTGAAGGAAGGGTGGACACCGTGGACATGCGTTTGAGGGCGGAAGAGAACTGGAAACGACGGCGGATGTAAATTCGTAATGCATTGGAGGCCTTGGCGGAGGCGGGAGCAACTGCATCACCTGAATACTGCGGGTGAGGTATGCACAATGCCACGCCAGAAGACAAACCTTGCGAAATTTGCCACTCAAGTGCTTCAAGGGTCGTTTTTTCCATTGGGTCGCCAACGATGACACCATCATCCAAGCGAACCAGCGCGTGTGCCGCAGCCAGACAGAACATGGTTTGCTTGCCAGAATCTTTCACGTCGATAAGCCTTAACTTATCAAAGTCGCTACCGATCGGTGTCAGTAGAGGACACCAACGAGCATAGTAAGCCTTACTCGATGCCTGCAACACCCTCAAGAACTAGATTCTCGGCGGTGATTGTACCTGTCTTGTCGAAGCAACACACATCAACCCTTCCAGCGAAAGGAATGCGGAATGGCTCCGTGCAGAAAATAGCTAATAACTTGTTTAGTCCAAGTCATTTTTCAGGGGGATTTGGCATACCAAACTTGGACAGCGCTACGAGCGAAGCATTCACCGCAAGTGAAAGCTCCATCGGTAACTCTGGTGGCACAACACTAGTGATGATCAGAACACAGTCGAGCAGCAACTTGGACTTCTTGAGGTCCCTCTCGATACCTATTTGGCAAAAATGTGAGCATCAATACTGAACACGAATCAAATTATGAAGTACCTTTCACCCAAACATACCAGCTTGCAGCGATGGCAAAGATGAGCAAGAACCCTATGAACAAGAAGGACTCCAAATTGTTGGCAGAAACCCGCTCAGTGGAGAAAATCATCGTCCGGACTAATTGCCCTTGCGCTGTACCAAAACCAGTACGCAATACGATGCCGAGACATCCACCGTCGGGGGTACCTGCCGAAGTCTGTCCTTGACCTAGTAGTA
Organism: Exsudoporus floridanus; assembly: GCA_038094735.1. Classification (NCBI taxonomy): domain Eukaryota; kingdom Fungi; phylum Basidiomycota; class Agaricomycetes; order Boletales; family Boletaceae; genus Exsudoporus; species Exsudoporus floridanus. The sequence continues at coordinate 14,028 of JBBPUP010000213.1, forward strand.
GCATAAGCATCAAGCGTAGAAGTCAAGCGCAGGGGTGCTCACTCGTGGGGCTTGCTTGCAGTACTTTCGTCCCGCTGAACAAGACTTCGTTCTTGTGTGCACCATCGACATCGATCTTGTCCGAGGCATCCAAAAGCTGGATAGACTCCTTGAGAAGCGGGGTCGATTCACCAGATAACATGGCTTCGTTGACAATACATGTACCATGTACCAAGAGGATGTCAGCAGGGACAACAGTTTCCGATTGTAAACGAGCTTGTCGAAATGTTGTTAGATACCATACACGAGCAATTGATGGAGCATACTTACCGACCGAAACGACGTCCCCCGGGAGCAGTTCATCTGTTTGCAAAGTCGTCCACTTGGAATCACGGAGACATTGGATGGGATATGGTGCCACCGACATGGTTCTGAATTCCGTCAGTGTTTTGAGCCGCTATATAATGTCCATAAGCCCCAATGAGAAGGTATATTCCGGTCGACGTACCTGCCAAACCACAGTACACTCGAACATCACAAGCATGAACAGAGTGAAAATACTGTAATACCAGTACTCGTCTAAGCACCACAGAGCCACACAAAAGATCTGGAACACAAAGAAGGGTGCGGTTGCATGTTCACCAAAGAGTTCGACGAAAGAAGGGACCGGGATATTAAATTCGTTCTTTCCGTACAGGGACTTGAGGGGGTCTATTGCCTTGGTCGCGAGGCCGGGGGGTGCGAGGAAGTCAGAGAGCGGGGGATGGCTGGTACATGGATATGGGAGGCGGGTGAAGACGACGGGCGAAGACTTGGCTACGACATATGTGTCTCGTTGGTAGTTGAAGGTATATGACATGGGTTGAGAAGGGACCCTCTTGACCAGTGGCACAATTTCACCCTGACCGCGATGTTGATGAGGAACGAGACGAATGCAGTCGGCGTCTTCGATTGAGGAAGCCTTTGATATAAAAGAAGATATGTATGGTCAGGAAAGGTACAAAGCACACGAGGAGAGTCATACCGTACGTGTGGTTACCCAAGCCTTTGCACCTGCGCTCCAACGTGTGACGAGGAAGCTGAGAGCATGACCTGCGCCAAGGGAGACGCATGCGAGGAACGTCCACTCTTCGCTCTTTATCCAGACATCATACTTTATATAGTATGCATAGGCAAGCAATGGATAGAGTGAAAGAAATGGGAGAGTATAGATATGCGTGTACCACGGGAGGGCGACGTGTAAACTCGCCCTAGATATTTCGGACGATTCTACGTGAACAGACATGCTGATAAAGATGATGTCAATGAGGGAATGACATGTAAAGAGACAATACCTTACATGTCGTGTACTCCGGTGAGGTGTCGTGTCCTAGGAGTTTGGAGCAACACCACCACCAGGTATTACCCGCCGTTGCGAATATAAAAAAACAACCCTTGGGATCGATGAAATACCGCTGGAGCGAATGGAAGGAGCGGAACGCTCTGCTCAATCGCAGAAGACGTGGAGTTGAGAAAGAATCTTGACCGAAGGCGTGCGCAACCCGGCCGGCTAGCTTGCTTAGTCATCACACGGGGGAATCTCGGACAAGGGCAGTGTTGGTGCGTTTACAGAAAGAAAAGCAAGCTAAGCCATTATAAGAGGGAGATGTACGTGGTAGAGATCAGAGCAGTGATGCTGAACAAAGTAATGGTTATCGGTCATGGATGTATCCACAGCTGTACTTCATTATCACTTCCTTTGCTCCCTGTGCCACATATAAAGGGTTTCGTAGGCTGTGTGTTTTGTAGGTGACCCCCGTGGTGATCGTGTGGAGGCGAAAGCAAAGGCAACGGTGTGTCTGCATCTTGGATGGGATCCAAGAGGTCAGCGGTGCCCTCATCGCATTCGACGACGTCGCGTCTCCAGCGGTCGATGGAACAAAAGGCATCCGTGGAACAAAACACAGCAGACGGCGAGTTGAGTCGGTCGTCACCAAGATAGTCCGTGGGGATGTCCGGGGGAGTGGGTGCGGTTGGCTTGCCCTGCGTGAAGGGATCCTCTGAACCATCCCAGCTAATGGGATAAAAAATGAAACGGAGTGGGTTGTGGCTGCGGATGCTTTGGTCACAAATAGTGGGAGACTGTCACCAGCAAGGATGCTCACCATTCTACGTTCGCAAGCTGAACGCGGGCAGGGTCGGGGGTAGGCAAGGTGACGGTGGTATTGGACGGCGTCACCTCCAGCGGGGTGTGCGAGAGCGGCGGCGGGCTGGCATTCGCGTCGGCCTTGCTTGCGGGCAGCATGGAGTTAGCGCCACACTTATGTGCTTGTCCGTGTTTGTCTGTCCCTCATCGTTCTAACACGTCGACCTGACTTTGGACGAAAACCCATTCTTCACCATGCTCAACTTTGAGGACGTCGAGGAGCGCGACGGTGCGTATCGATCGTGTCAGACAACCTGTTCTGTGTTTAACTTCTGTGCAGGTGTCCGGCTCTCGTGGAATGTCTGGCCATCCTCGCGCATGGAGGCAACCCGGACGGTCGTGCCAATATCTGCGCTCTACACTCCCCTGAAGCACCGCGAGGATCTCCCTCCAGTCCTCTACGAGCCAGTTACGTGTAAGCCCCCGTGTCGTGCCATCTTGAATCCTTACTGGTATCTTGTTCTTTGCCATGCCTTCCGTCTTCTGATCATCCCTTCGCAGCCAAATCGACATTCGCGGAAAACTCTGGATATGCCCCTTCTGTCTCTCCCGCAATGCCTTCCCCCCGCACTACAAGGACATCTCAAACACAAACTTGCCCGCTGAACTACTCCCAAAATACACCACCATCGAGTACACCCTCTCCCGTCCGGCTCAGGTGCCCCCCATCTTCGTTTTCGTCGTCGATACCTGTCTCGACGAGGAGGATCTTAAAGCGCTCCGGGATGCCATTGTCGTCAGCCTCAGTTTGCTCCCACCCTACGCCCTTGTCGGTCTAATCACCTATGGCACCATGGTACGTCTCACTCCCCGGTTACCCTTACCACTGCTCACAGCAGAGTAGACTCAAGTCCATGAAATCGGCTATGCTGAATGTAGTAAATCCTATGTCTTCCGTGGTGGTAAGGAATATGCTCCCAAGCAAATTCAAGACATGCTCGGCCTCAGCACAACCACGCGTGCTGCTCCTCGTCCTGGACAGCCAATGCCCCAGCAAGCTTTTGGTGCTGCCCGTTTCCTCCTCCCGGTTCAGCAGTGCGAATTTCAGTTGACTGGCATTCTTGAAACCCTTGCACGTGATCCGTGGCCCGTGGCCAATGATAAGCGTCCGCTTCGTTGTGCTGGTGTAGCTATTAGCGTTGCTGTTGGCTTGTTGGAGGTCAGCATCTTCTTTGTTTCGCGTCACTCGTCGCTTAACACAGCCTGTTAGACTACATACCCCAACACCGGTGCTCGTATCATGTTATTCGCTGGTGGTCCCGCTACCGAGGGTCCTGGTATGGTCGTGAGCAATGAACTGAAAGAACCGATCCGTTCACATCACGACATCGAGCGCGATAGCGTAAAGCACTATAAGCATGCTGTCAAGGTATATGGGTTTGCTTTCTGGTTACGCTTCCTGTTTCACCCAACTATCCATAGTTCTACGAGGGTCTCGCCAAGAGAGCGTCAAACAATGGTCACATCGTCGATTTGTTTGCTGGTTGCCTGGACCAAGTTGGTCTTCTGGAAATGAAGTCGATGCCCAATTCGACCAATGGCATCATCGTTCTCTCTGATTCATTTGCCACCTCAATTTTCAAGCAAAGTTTCCTCCGTCTATTCAACAAAGACGACCAAGATTTCCTGCAAATGGGCTTTAATGCCACCTTTGACGTCCAGGTACTTGGCTTTGCACTTCGCTTATTGTGTCTTATAACCTCTGGTATCGTCGTAGACTACCAAAGAACTCAGAGTTTCCGGCCTGATCGGGCACGCTATATCTGCTGGCAAGAAGTCGGCTTGTGTAGGCGAGACTGAGATCGGTATTGGTCAAACATCGGCATGGAAATTGAACTGCATTACCCCTCGAACATCCGCTGCAGTATATTTCGAAGTCGTCACCCCCGCTGGTCAGGCTCTCCAGCCCGGTTCACGTGGTCTTATCCAATTCGTTACCCACTATCAACACTCGTCCGGTCAGCAGCGCCTACGGGTGACGACTATCGCACGAAACTTCGCAGAAGCAGGGTCGCCAACCATTGCTGCCTCGTTTGATCAAGAAGCGGCGGCGGTGTTGATGGCCAGAATAGCTGTTTTCAAAGCCGAGATCGACGATTCGCCAGATGTGTTGAGGTGGTTGGATCGTATGCTTATCCGATTGTGTCAAAAGTTTGCAGACTATAGGAAGGAAGACCCGGCGAGCTTTAGGTTGACGGACAACTTTAGCATTTACCCGCAATTCATGTTCCATTTGAGGCGGAGTCAGTTTTTGCAGGTGTTTAACAACAGCCCGGACGAGACTGCGTTTTACAGGCGAGTGACGTTTTCGTGGCTCCGTGAATGCGCACTCACATTGTTCGTTCCAGACACATCTTGAACGAAGAAGATGTCAACAACTCCCTGATCATGATTCAACCGACGCTCATGTCCTACACATTTGACGTCCCCCCGCAGCCCGTCTTACTCGACAGCGTCTCGATCAAACCCGACGTCATCCTCCTCCTTGACACCTTCTTCCACATCCTCATCTTCCACGGCGAAACCGTCGCTCAATGGCGCAAAGCAGGTTACCAAGATCAAGAAGGCTATGAGAACTTCAAGGAACTTCTCGAAGCACCTATCGCTGACGCTCAAGACCTTCTCACGGACCGATTCCCAATCCCACGGTATATCGTGTGTGACCAGGGTGGAAGTCAAGCGCGCTTCTTGCTATCTAAGCTGAACCCGTCGACGACGCACATGTCGGCGTCAATGTATGGGTCTGCACAAGGTGCAGGTGCAGGACAGGCGATCTTTACGGACGATGTGAGCTTGCAAGTGTTTATGGAGCATTTGAAGCGTCTCGTGCGTACTTTTCGATTGCCATGTTTATCGCATGATTGGCTGATGATTACGATAGGCTGTCGGTGCGCAAACGAACTAGGCTGTTTGGGCTGGCGTGGACGTCGCACTCTTTCGTTCTCGTTTTCATCTGCTTCTTTTCGTCGTCGATACGCTACCAGTCTGTCTTTCAATGTGTCCCCTTTATTACTAATGGGAGTAGATGCAATACATAGAAGAGCTGAGTTTGCGGCAAAGTGGTCCCGAGAGTCTCCGTTGTCTCGTGGTTCAAACACAACCACGCAGTTTGGAGGGGTTTTGGCGAATGAGCCTTGGTCTGTCGAATTATTTCTCTTCACAGTTCGGATGATGCAGTTTTTGTTGATGTCAAGGTCCCCCCTTTGAATCGCCCTATTCTTCAAGCTGTGCGAAGGACACCAACGGAATGGTCACGTTACATAACCCTGCTGGGTGCGTATCATGAGTACCTCGGGGAATCTAGGCCGACTGTCCGTGCGTCGTGCACTGCCTCGCCAGTCAGCTGACCAGACAACTTGCTGGCGTTTCAAGTGCCAGTACTAAATCAACGCCTACAGCCGGCACGAATTTGTTTCCCCCCCGTCTACCTCGTCGTCCAGTATTCATGGTCCATCTCGAGGATGACAGGTACGTGGGTATCAGCATAAACCCAGGTTCAAACAAAGCGGGGGATATCAATATCGAGACACGCTGGATCGTTGTGACTACAGTAAAAACCCTACGCTGCGGGCGACGCCAACAAAATCGGAACCAACCCTCGGAGTGATACGCTGACCGTTTCCGACTAAGTATGCATCTAGTAGACGGCGCCGACGAGATCGAAATCGATATACTCCTCAGAATGCCGCCATCTCCACGGCTCGTGCTCCTCGACGACGCCGTTTCGGGGTCTACATCTGGGATACCGATGTTGGTTTCGATCCCGGGACGATTCGTCAAAGCAGGCGGAAGCATCGACGCCATCGGCGAAAAGAAAAAGGATCGTTGCAGGTGGATGTATACAAGGTAGAGGTGGGTGTGCAATGGTGTGGAGTGCAGGCACGCACGCCAAGGAGGTCGAAATCCGGGACCACACAATGCCGGTGTCCGACATTGATATTGCACCGGGCCGAGGACCGCTGTCAAGGCTCTCGGTGACTGTACAAGCATCTGCGTGGAACACCCGATGGGGGAACGACATCTCGGGCCGTGGATAAGCGCTAAGCAGCAGCCCGATCATCCCCGTCAAGTCTTTTGCCCAACGGCGATCGTATCGCAGTTGCGCAATGCAAGGATATACATTTATGACTGTCACGACAACCAGTCACGCCTCGACATTCGGCGGAAGTCCACAGGAACTCTGGTCGTGGCCTCACGGAGGAGATCGTGCAATATTCCGGTCCTAACTACCGTTCACTCGCCAATCTGAAAGTTGATAGGTAATAACCTCAGTCAGTCTAATTGCAATACGTGTCCCTTTGGCAAGACATGGCGACCCTGCTGCGACGTCATTGATGACAAGTATAGAAGCAAGGCCAAAATATGCTGATCTTCTCTGAACTCACTGATAGTGAAAAACGTGCCACCGTGCCTGGCCGAAATATTGATAACTGTATTAGCAAGCTCGGTTTATGTAAGTTCCGTCCCGAGTCCCCATTCGCTTGTTCAATCGATCTCGTTATTCATCCCCTAGCAGCCGTGGAAAGTCATGCGGATTTATTCGTCTAGCATGGTGAGTATAGGGTACAGGACAACGTTGACTGTCAGATCGGGACGATCCCCATTTTTTTTCTCGGATCCAAATCTCCACACATATGATGCCTCCGACTGTCGCTGCCATGCGCGCGTGGGTGGAGCAGATAATCACCTATCAAAGTGTGCTATATCGAATTTTGGGGTGCACCGCGCCACCTCATCTGCCAAAAAAGACGCGATTTGGACCGGGTTCGGCATTCTGGCGTGCTTCGTGGAGCAGGTTCGCTCCTGCGTTCCCCCTGAACGGAACAAGAGTAAATAAAAAAAAACATGCAACACGCGAAATGACCTGGTTCCTGGATGGTCCAGTGATCATCACAATTGTGTGCGAGTGGAGTGCGATCGACGGATCGTCTCCTCCTATCCGTCACCTTCCGAGTCAGGATACGGATAAAAGCACGCCCGTCTCCTGCTGCAAAGTCAGGCTCCCATTTCAATCATGTTCGCCGCAAAGTATCACCTCATTGTCCTCTTGGCCTGCCTCGTCCAGCTTTCGCTTGCCCTTCCAGTAGGTTCCCCGTCTCTGTCTCCCTCCCTTATGCTAACTGATTATTCCATTCCATAAGACGGCCGAGCGCGTTGTTCGAGACATCGATGTATCACTCCATCCTTCAATCGGTTGGATGCAGCCCTTCTGATTATTTGCGGTATAGGATCTCGCTAAGAAGGGTCCCCCCGACTGGAAAAGGGGTCCTCCTGACTGGAAAGTCACTCCCTCCGAAGTATGACTCCATCTTTCAATGTAGATGCACCTTCCTGACTGCTTGTTGTACAGGATCTCGGTGAGAGGGGCCCTCCCGACTGGAAAAGGATTCCAGGTGCTTCTGTAGAAGTATGACTCCATCTCTCAATCGGTTGGATGCAGCCCTTCTGACTATTTGCTGTATAGGATCTCGCTAAGAAGGGTCCCCCCGACTGGAAAAAGGGTCCTCCTGACTGGAAAGTCACTCCCTCCGAAGTATGACTCCATCCTTCAATCCACTAGATGCACCCCTTCTGACTATTTGCTGTATAGGATCTCAGTGAGAGGGGTCCTCCCGACTGGAAAAGGGGTCCTCCTGACTGGAAACGCACTCCCTCCGAAGTATGATTCCGTCTTTCAATCTAAATGCATCCCTGACTGTTTGTTATACAGGATCTTGCTAAGAGGGGACCTCCCGACTGGTAGACATTGATTTTATACCTAGTAAGCTTCTGCTCTAGCTATGTTCCCTTCATATTAACTCACGTGCTTTCGAAGCACCCGCACTCTTCTTTCGACGTCTATTTACCCCGAACCAGGGCATCACTAGTTCATATATGATCGTGCCATCAACACACGCTCGATCCACCAAGTACTGCCCTTCTTCACTACCTTGTCTTTGGATTCTTTCTTGAAAATCCATAAAATAAATAAAAATTCATGCACGTGCTTTTTCCTGCTCTTTTGTTTCGTTCTTCTGGACCCTTTGAAGAGGGACCAGGCTAAATGCATTCTATAAACATTAGCCTGTAGTATTATTTGCTTGCAATGTGCATTTTCAATACCTACATACTACAGCCAGCTTACTACTTTTATCTTACCTAGAAAGAATTGGATATCTTTGATTTGTTACCTGCAATCGGGGGACAACTGCACTCCAGTAGACACTTTCTTCGTAACGACTCTGTAACTCTGTTGGGAGCTCTGCGGTAAGATCTTGAGATGCCAGTGAATAAGGCCCGGCTTTCCCGCGTTACAGTAATGCGTGGGTTCCTGGGTGATTCGATCCATGGTGACAGAAGGCCTGGGTGCCTTTGAAGAGTTCCTCATTTTGATCAGACTCTCCTGTTGTTATCTTTTGACAAAATCGCTTACTTGCTACGCGCGGGACAAACGCGTCCGAGTGTCAGATCTCGTCGTCAACGTCGATGATCGTCGCGACCACAACAGAGACTCGGAATTCACAGACGGTTTTCTTTATAAACACTTTTCTCTTATAGCCTTTTATCAATGAGTATTCTCAAGCAAATTTATTGCGTCGAGAAACATGGGCTCGAAGGGACTCAAGGGAGTAGATCGTTTGATGATCACCGTACGTGCCATCCCATGAACCACCGGGCCCAGGCTCAGACTCAAAGCTGAAGATCTCGCAAAGATTACATCATTCACTAGAGGGCATCATCACTCGTTCCCTTGTTCGAGCCAAAATGCTAATGTCAGTCCAAGTAGGTAGTAGGCTGCAAGCAGCCACGAGATATATCCTGTGGGGGGCACGTCCTGTAGCTGACATTTCAAGTTGGGGTAGTAGTGGCTCGAATGAATCAGGCAGTCTTCCAGTCCCGACCTTTGCATCCATAATCCAAATCTTGGACGAGCTTATCACTGATGTTACGAGGTGGCGGTATCCATTTTCGATCATGTGGGAATGATTGATATCGGTTGGTCACATCTCGATCTGCGTGATCGTGAGCACTCGGTTTGAAGGCGAAATGAACGAACTTCCTCAACGAGAGTCTCTTATCATCACCGTCTTGAGTCTTGTCCGGTTGTCATCCCTCGCGAGCAGATGCTTAATATGGTGTGCCAACAAGCTGGGACACGGCGGTGACTTGAAAAGGAAGGTGATCGGGATCTCCGAGGGCATTCCTGGACCCGAAGAGGGAAGGTCTTCAAAGCATTAATCGTGTGAATGACAAGGCCTTGACGCTTCCTTTTCTATTGAAGGACTGCGGTCATATTTCCGTGATCGGTTAAAGGGTTGTGATACCCTCCGTGTATGGATAAATATGAACGTATATAGGTTGACCGAGTTGCTGATTGTAAAGTCGGGTTTTCCGACAGGATGGTCGAGGGCAGTTTTCTTTCTCTGGTGTGAGGTGGTGTGTGTAGGGCGGTGGGCGCCTTGTGCTGACAACACAAATATCCACCTCCAAAATCCTCTAGGCATTTTCTACCTAGATCCCGAATTGGCCTCCGATTCTCATCCAAACAATCTCTTACTTCATGATATTCAATTAGAGCACTGCAGGGAGAGGGGCTCTGTCCTTTGGGGGGGCCTCTCGAACATGTCAAATGTGTTGAACTTGTCCTAGCGTTGTATGTCGTCGTTAATTATCGCACCACATCTCCTTTATTTACACTACCTTAGGTTTTATGACACAGAAATGGTCTCATTTGCAGCCCATATAAACTCCCCCCTTCCCCCCCCCCCCTTTTCCAGCACATTTATTGAACTCTTTGAATGCAAAAATAATAATCACCGCATTCCCATGTATTATTTATTATTATCGAAAAAGCTTGCTCTTCTGGGTCCAGGATTTCCCGGAGGGCTATACTATGATAGTCTCGATAGTGATGAATTCATCCATCTTTATCAAGTCTGTCAGCGCAGGTTCGGATCCTGCTGGCGTTTGCCTTTTTCATGCGCTGACTCTACTACAGGGACCCACACGTTTTCCGCAGTCACGTGTCCCTATATGGCACCTCGTGCCTTTTACTCTGATTCTCAGGTAGTATTTATTATGCTGGTTCATGCGAGCCTTAGTGCTCGTCGACTGTCAGCTTTGGTTCATGACGAGCGCACAATCCGCATGAATCCCATACCGCAAGATGTATGTCAGTTCACACGTCACATTCCTATTTAAATATGGGGGGAGGCGTTTATGCCAGAGTTCGCGGTTGTTCAAGTTGCTATTGATGTCCGGGGCTCGAGTGGTTGTGCTTACAGACATGTCTCGTCGGTGTCAGCAATGCATCCATCTGCCCGATGGCAAGTTCCCTGGCCCACCATGGGTAGACCGTATCACAGGGATCCACGTAGAAGTCACACTGGGACCACTCAAGCATTGCACTGCGCTTTTGACGGCAGATCCTACCAACGTGCCGGTATGTAGGTCAGTGTAATGGAAAGCGATTGTAGGACCAGCCAAACGCGCAAATGGTACTTGCGGAAGAATTGTCACATCTTTCGAGTTCCAAACGAATGTTCTTCTGAATCCTCTTACAAGCGTGTTTGGAACAGCAGAGGAAGGTATATGATGGCGTCGGGCAAGTAGCTCTGTATAATCTCTCATTTGTCTTCACCTTCACCCCGAGCCTCTTATTAGGATTCATCCGACCGTTGACGGGCATGTCTCCTGTTCGAAAAGGGCACTGATTAAGACTTGGTGACGCAAGCATTTGAATGTGTGTTTTCGTGCATGGTCGCCTTGTTCGTTTCTGGAAAATGTGCCGAAGAACGTATCGAATACACGATCGACAAGCGAAGTCGAGAGCTGTATAGCGTGTCATCGTGAATGTTGCATACAGTCATGTAGCAGTCGATCGGATACTTCAGCCCGGTCGTCTGAAGATGCAGTTCCCGGAACGTCATGTGCGGTCACCACTGAGCACAATAGATCCTGAGCGTGCAGGCTCCTTGTCGTCGGTCAGCATCGTCTCCAGAAAGGTGACAATATAAGGTTGTTGGTGTAGATAGTGTCCTTAGAACGAGTAGTCGCATTAGTGTACTTTGATCGTATGGTCCGTCTTGGGCTTAAGGATCCGCGATGATCACGAAAAACGTGGAAACAGGGAGAATGCACCATCCTACCGCACACATCTTGCTAACTTACATCAACAAGACAAGGTCTACCAATCCCAGTCTTTGCGTGTATATCATAATTTTCTTGGCAAGCATTCTCAATGATGAGTGGGCATATGAGGACACCTCAATGCTGCAAGTAACTGCACCCTTGATATCTGCACAAGTGTCTGCATATCTTCAATCGTCACATCAAATCACATAAATCATCCATGAGTCCCATCTTCGGCGGCTGATCCACGGCACAAAAATCCACGAGGGTATCCGTAATCTGATGGAAATAATACTATAGCCTGATTCTCGTTGATCCTGAGTCATTGTGAGTCCAACAATAGAGGCGAAGCGAGGGTACCCGCACCGCTACATGGATCATGCGTACTGGGAGTTGATATTCATCATTCACTTGTTGCGCCTAATAGAATGTGAGTGTTGTGACGTCATCTACCATCACCAGAAACAACGCACTGGACCTGCATCCACTGCACCATGTCCGCTACGAGAAGAAGCACCGGTGTTTGACCTGGGGGGCTTTGGAGGCGGTTTACGCTGCGACGTTCGATGAGTCCTTGCATACAAGCTCGAGGAACAACGGACCTTGGGCTCTGGCAGTCTGAAGGATGTTGCAACCACCCGCTAAGATGGTATATTAGACGCCCCACATCCAAATGTCTATTTTAGAAAGCACTCACCCGCTTAGGTCTACCGGCGGCCATCCACGTAGGACCTTCATTTGCAGCTTCCACTCTGATTGGTGACTGGGAATGAGATTCATGTTCAATAGGCTGACGCAATTTTTTGAGAACTCGGTCGGTTTCATGCAATGCTGGGTCCTTGCTGCCCTTCCTGATCTGTATCGGTGGCCACATTTTGAGCATCAGAATGCCCAAAAATGATGTGGTTGCATTGGTATTTTCCTCTGGATGTGTGTCTGGAGGAGAGACTGGGGCATCTGGCGACATTCGTACAGCATGGGATGCGCCAGGTGGTGGTAGTGGTTCGTCCTCGTGGGAATGCGCAGATGATGTCACCGACGGTGGCTGGAGCAGCATCAACACGGATGTCAGAGAGCATAACAATCACTGACCTCGTCGTAGTCGAACTCCGGGGCCGGCGGACTCGACGGCACCTCGACCTATGCGACCGTGAGAACTTGGCTCGACGGCAACAGGACAAACGAATACCTCGAGGAGATCACCATTGTCGTTATCGCTGTAGGCCTCGGACTGGACTGGATTGGATATTCCAGTGTTTTCCTGGTGTGCATACACGATGAAGTCAGCAAAAGACTTTCGATATGGAATGGCCAAATCCTACTTTGGAGAATGACCGGTCCTGGTGGTCTCCCAAGGTCGAGGCCTGCTCGTCTGGTAGTCGTTCCTTGTGAGCGTATGCCTAACATGGCGTGTCAACACGAAAGACAGAATGGCACATATCTCACAAGCCAAGGTCATGAATGGTCACTTGCTTACATTGAAAGGACCGTATGAGTCAGGGAGAATATGAGCAAGATTTCGCACGCTGATTTTTCCACCATATACTCCGGTGGCGAGATAGTTGCTATCTGGGGAGAGGGAAATCGAATATATCCTTGCATTGTCCACAGTGAAAGGGCCGATTCTGGTTAGTGTTGACGCATCCAGGAAATAGATGGTGTGGCCTGTGCATGTAGCAATAAATTTCCCGCTGGTGGCAAGAGCGATAGACTCGACGTTGCTGAATGCTAAAGTGGTCTTGTTACGACTGGTGTCTTCCAGAATCTTTGATTCGGCAAGCAGGGACCCGGTGGAGACTTCAAAACACTTGACTTTGTTGTCGTGTGATGCGGCAAAAATTCGCCCACCGTCATTGGACCATGCAAGCGGCGTCTTTATCCGAGTAGAGGGTATGACAGTCTTGATATCGATGAGCTCGCGACCGGTGCGACTGTCAAAGATTCGAACAGAACTCCCCCAGCAACCAATGGCGATGCGCTTACCATCAGGGGAAAATCTTATTCCCGTGACATGATCCTTCTGCTTCAGAGGGCCAGCGAGTCTCCTCCCGCTTGAGACGCTCCAGACACTCGCTGTGTAGTGAGTGTCTTTCCGAGTCCTGGTGTCTTCACCCGTGGCAAAGCTGGTCGAGTCTGGGGAGACATCGACTGCAGCCGTGTTTTTGCCCCCCACGTCGCTGATCTTTTCACGCAGCCCTGCGTCCCAAACGCTTGTCCCGCTCTCCATCCCACACACTATCCACTTCTGATCCTTTGACACAGAAATGACGCGCAATTGCATTCCTGTTTGCTTGCCGGCCTCTTGACAGTCCGCCAGTCGCCACTGTCGAATCCCACCGTCATTCCCACCCAAAAGATGTATTCCATCAGAGTGGAATGCAACCGCCCAGACCGCACCAGAGTGACCGATGTCGAGTACTATTGTTGGGTCTTGCTGAACTGTCAACATCCCAGAATCACTCCCCCAAACAGCTACGCACCGGTATTTGTCGGCGACATCCTCACGGATGGAGTGCAGGAGTGGGCTTCGAAGAGTAGAAGAAAGCGGTGATTTACATGCCTGCGGCGAGAAAAGTTGGTTTATTTACACCTTTCGTGTTCTCAATATAGGTCTCTTCTCGCATCCCAGCTAGGTGAACTCATTGTGACGACTACGGAGGCAATGCACACTGATGAGATCTTTTCCCAAGGGTAGCCTAGAACCTGCGAGGTTGAGTGTTTGTCGTATCTCGGCTGCAGGACTCGGTTCACGACGAGTGTACAATCCGCCTTACCCACTCGCGACATACTGCACACAAAACACATGTGTATTCCATGATGTTCTCGAAAGCAAGCACTCCTAGTATTCCAGCAGAATGTCCACCATGAGGTGAGAGACAGGTTCATCACACCGCGTCACATTCCTGTTCAATTGTATAGGCATTTTTAGAATAGCTTGCGCTTGGTGCATTGCCGTCGCACAGTGGCACGCGTGTCTTCAGTGCTCAAACGGTTGCGCTCTCACCCATACTCTGTTGATTATCAGCCTTCGCACACCCAACTGCTTGTCACAGGTAGCCACGGGCCTGGGAGACCACAGAATGACCAGGGATTGCTCTCTCGAGGACTAAACTGGGCTTTTGGAGTACGATTCTACTAACGCGGCATACAGGCTACTGTGCACTCGTGTTCTTATACTCTTCCCGCCACGGAAATCTGAAAGTGACATTCCGACGAACAAGCAAGACAGACAAGTTGATTTACAAGCTCTTCCGTCGCGTCGACAACTTCTGTACAAGCATCGAAGATTGGGCCGAATTGGTATACATGTATGCATGTAAGTTGAAGTATGATGATGTAACTGGTACGCTTCCATTCTTCATGATGATTGACGACCTGGCCAGATGCGAGGACCTGCGATCACTATACGCGTCGTCTTGTTCGCACACAGAATCTTGTTCCATGTCCTGCAAGTGAGTACCGCAACCGGCTACCTCACACTCTCGATCAAGATTTTCCTCCCAGTAGTTGATGGTACCCGACGGAATTGGTTGTTTAAACGCGCTGTCTTTGACTGGAAGATCCTCATTGGAAAACAAAAGGATTGTTGGGGACATCGACCCCTCAAAACAAGAGGGCTGGCTGTGACCCCCTGCCCCGTTTCTCGAAAGCAACCATATACAATCAAGGTTGTGCCTCATCTTGTCTAGTTCCCTAACGGTACTCGCCCTCTGGCGCAGAGGTAGCTCAGGATTCTTATTATGCGAAAAGGATTTGAGCGTCATCTTTGAGATCGGAAATTCAATGTACCGGCACTTGTCCGTCCATCTCACTCTACCTGTGATGCAGGAATTCGGCTCTGAATCTGGTTGTATGCACGTCCATCACGCATAGCTCGATAGATCTCTTCAAGGGACCGCAGGAACTCGCTGAGTAGCCCACGTTTTCTCTGCCTCGTTGACGCGCTAGGATATGATGGCCTCGAGAGAATCGACGCCATATGGAGCGTACGGGTACTGTTCAGAGCAGCAGAGGGTGAACTATGACGAGCCGTGCTGAGCCGAGCCTGCGCACACATATCTCCAGTTCTCGCACGGAACTGGTGGCCAATTCGCGACGTCTCCTGCACAAATTATCTCCGATCGGTCATCCATCGAATTGGAGAAAGTCGCGGTTGATTTGCTGACGTTCACCCAGATGCACATCATCCAAAAAATGCCGCGATAATGCAAAACCTTATGGGACTCCAGCTGCATCGTCACTTTATGATGATCTATGATCTGGTCTCCAGCTTCGGCCACTCAGTGCACTGATGGATGTCCGCATCAGGACTACCAGCGCATTTCCACAGGGCACGTGATTGTCGCCCGAGTACTCGGGTTTTCATGATCGGCCCTCAGTTTCTTGATCGCATGTTGCCTCGCAGAGTACCTTTTATCAAGCTTTTTATTGAAAATGACTAAGTATATCGAGGTGGTGGCCATCTGGCCCGGATCCTACTACGATTGCTGCATTCAGTCATAATGTCGATCCATCTATACGCAACGTTGAGTAGACACACGATGGCTCCAGAACTTGTTGCCGAGATTCGGACCTGGAGCAATGGCGACAGAAGATAATTAGGAGGATGAGACAATGTTCGCACGCCCGTGTTTCGAGAGGCTTTGATGTCTATGTACTGCCGAGTCCCAATTCACAACGAGCGATCACTCGTCTCGAGTGCTCGCACTAAGTAGCACCTGGACCCCCTGGCTTGGATGATCAAGAAAAGACATCCAAGCGGGGAAATGAGACATTCTAACGCACACCCTCGTCTTAATCGATCTTCTTTAGGTTTGTGGCGATCTCGAAAGGAGACACTGTCCTTTAATCAGTCTTCGCGTGCGTATCACGACTTCTTCGGCGAGCGTTATCAATGATGAATGGGTGTATGAGGACACACCAATGCTACAGGGCGACACTAACCCAGATAACTGCACGATTGATGATTGCAAAAGTGTTTACACGTCTTGCCGAATCATATCACATAGATCATCCATGGGTTCCATCCTCGGTCGCTGACCCACGACACAACATCCATGAGGGTAATCTGAGGGAAATAGTACTATAACCTGATTCTCGTTGATCCTGGTCCACAATGAGTCTAGCAATGCAAGCTAAACGAAGGTAGCCGCACCGTTACATGGATCATACGCGCTGGAGGTTGAGATTCATTGTTCATTTGTTGCGCCTGATAGGAAGTGAGTTGTGGTGACATCGTCTACCGATAACAAAAAGACACACTGAGCCTGCTTCGGCTGCACCTGCCGCACCTTGTCCACCACGAGATGCACCTCTGTTTGACCTGGTGGGCTTGGGAGATGATTTACGCTGCAACGCCGGATGAGTCTCTGCATGCAAAGTCGAGGAACAACCCACCTTGGGGTCTGGCAGCCTGAAAGATGTCGCAACCACCCGCTAGGATGATGTGTGAGCGCGCTACGTCCGATCGTCTAATAACGAAGCACTCACCCGCTTCGCTCTGCCGGCAGCCATCCGCGAAGAGCCTTCGTTTCTGGCTTCCACTCTTGCTGGCGGCTGAGAACGAGATTCATGCTGAGGCGGAGACAATATTTTGGGAGCTTGATCGGGTTCATGTAACGCTCGGTGGTTGTTGCTCTTCCTCATTCGCGCCGGTAGCCAGTTTTTGAGCATCAGAATCCCGCGAGATGACGTGGCGGTATTGGTATTTTCCTCTGGACGTGTGTCTAGAGGGGAGGCTATGGCTGGGGCGTCTGACGAGATTGGTACAGCATGGGATGCGTCAGGTGCCGGTGGTTCGTCTTCGCGAGAGTGTGCAGATGGTGCCGGCGAAGATGGCTCGTCTTCACGGGAATGCGCAGATGATGTCGGCGACGATGCCTGGAGCAGCATTAACACGAAAGCAAGAGGAGGATATGATGATCACTAACCTCCCCATAGTCGAACTCGGGAGCGGGAATATTTGATGGCACCTCGACCTATGTGATTGTGAGAACTCGCTTTGGTGGTGAAAAGAACGGACGGATACCTCGAGGAGGTCACAATCGCCGCCTTCGCTGCGGGGCTCGTCTTTACTGCGTGCTTTGTCTTCACTGTAGGGTTCGTCTTGTTGTTGCTTACGAGTAGATCCCTAAAAAATGTGTCAACACAGGAGACAGAATAGGGCACTTCTGATACGCGGACATGACGAATGGACAAGTACTAACCTGGGGAAGGTCATGCAAATCCAGGAGAATATGGCTGAAGTTGTGCACAGTGATTTTCCCGTCCTCCCTTCCGGTCAAAAGATAGCCGCCATCCAGGGAGAGGGCAATTGAGGTTATTCTTTCACCGTCATAGATGGTTGGGCCGATGAGAGTCAATGTTGATGCATCGAGGAAAAAGATGGTATGGCCGGAGTAGGTGGTAATGAATGGCCTGTTGGTGGCTAGAGCGATGGACTGGACACTATTGAGTATCTGCGACTCAGCCAGCTGGGTCCCGGCGGAAACATTGAAAGACTTGACTTTCTTGTCATTTGACGCGGCAAGGATATGCTGGCTGTTGTTGGACCATAAAAGTGGAGTGGCTGGGGACCGTCTGGATATGATGGTATTGATGATGATTAGCTCGTTTCCAGTGTGACTCGCGAAGACACAGATGGAACCACCAGTGCAAGCAGTGGCGAAGTGCTCACCATCTGGTGAGAATTTGATACCCGAGACTCGTTTGTTGTGCTCGAGTGGGCCAACGAGTCTCTCCCCGCTCGGGATACTCCAGATGCTCGCTTCCCCGCCTAGAGTCCCGGTGGCAAACTGGGTCAAGTCTGGGGAGACATCGACCGACCGCACACTGTTTTCCTCCTCCACGTGGGTGAGCTTTTCACGCAGCTCTGCATCCCACACACATGCCCCCTTCCAAGTGCCACCCACTACCCACTTGCCATCCCTTGACACAGAGATTGTCATCATGGTCACTCCCACTTGCTCTCCGACCTTTTGGCCATCCGCAAGTTGCCATCGTTGAATTCCATCGTTATTCCCACCCAGAAGATGTACTCCGTCAGGCTGGAACGCAACTGCCTAGACTGCATCATCGCGCCCCATGTCGAGTACTATTGTTGGATCTTGCTGAATTGTCAGCATCGCATAATCACTCCCTAGAATCACTACGCACTGGTATTTGTCGACAACATCTTCACCAATGGTACATGGTTGTGGACTTCGAAGAGTGAAAGGAGGTGTTTCGGCTTATACGTGGTGCGCAAAGCTGCTCTACGAACACGTTCCTGTATTCTTAATATAGTTCTGTCCACGCCTCGTGTCTGTGGCGCTTGTTCTTACTCGCATCCCGCTCGTCGCGACGACCAGGCCACGGTGCCAAGGGTAGTCCTTTATTACCCTGGGACTTGCGAACCTGCATCCTCGTCGTATCTCGGTTGCAGGGCTCGGTTCATGACGAGTCTGAGCACACAATCCGCATTATACCTACTCACGACCTGGAATGTACACATGTTTGTGCGCTGTATGATGCTCTTGAAAGCGAGCGCTCCTATTCCAGCAGACTGCTTTCCAAGAGCTGGGAGATGAATGTACGTCAGTTCACCTCACCACGTCACATTCCTGTTCATATGTATAGGCGTTGTTAGAATGGCTTGGACTGTCAAATCTTGAGTGTTTACACTAAGTAGCTATTGGATCCCTCGCTTGGGTGGGCAAGAAAAATATCGGAATGGGGGAACGAAGCGTCCTAATGCACTAGGTTCGCGGTGGTAGCTCGAAAGGATTGATTGGACACTGTCATCCAATCCCAGTCTTCACGTGTCCGTATCACGACTTCCTCAGCGAGCGTGCTCGCTGAACAGGCTTATGGGGACACACCAATATTTGCTGCGAGGTGACACTAGCTTAGATAATTGCACAATCGAAGTCTGGGCAAGTGTCCACGCGTCTTGCCACATCAATTCACCTAGATCCGTGGGTCCCGTCTCCGCTGGCTGACCCACGACACAACATCCATGACGGTAACTTGATAGAAATGGTACTATAGCCTGACTCTCGTTGATCCTAACCTACTGTAAGTATAGGAGTGCAGCTGAACGAAAGTACGCGCACCGTTACATGGATCATCCCGGTTGAGGGTTGAGATTCGCTGTGCGCCTGTTGCGTCTGATAGGGCATGAGTTGTGATCTCGTCTACCATCACCAGAAAAAGACGCACTAGGCTTGCTTCAGCCGCACCTGCAGCACGGTGTCCACTGCGAGAAACATCTTTCTTCGAACGGGTGGACTTCGGAGACGATTTATTCTACGACGTTCGGTGAGTCCCCGCATATAAGTTAGAGGGACAACAAACTTTTCGATTTACGACGGGTTTCGCGACCGCTCGCTAGAATAACATATTAGAAACACAGCCTCCGATCGTCTACCGAGGAAAGAGCACTCACTGGGACACGCTTAGTCGCAGCCATCCACGAAGTACCCTCATTCGTGGCCTCCAACACTCCTGGTGGCTGGGAGCGAGATGGATGCTGGGCAGACGGAGGCGATTCTCTGGGAACTCGATCGGGCTCGTGTACTGCCGGGCCCCTGTTACTCCTCCTCATCTTCGCTGGTAATAACCTTTTCAGTATCCGACTTCCCTGAGATGACTTGGCCATATTGGGATCTTCCTCCGGATGTGCATCTGCAGAGGAGGCCGGAGGTAGAGCATCTGACAAATGTGATATGGCATGTGAGGAGCCAAGCGGTGGTGCGTCGTCCTCGCGGGAATGCGTAGATGATGCTACCGACAGTGGCTAGAGCAGGATCAACACGGATGTAAGAGGAAAATATAGTGATCACTAACCTCGTCATAGTCAAACCCGGGAGCGGGAGTACTCGACGACACATCGGCCTATGGGTCGTGAGAACTCGGTCCGGCGGAGAAAATAACGATCGAATACCTCGAGGAGATCGTTATTACCATCTTCGTTGCGGGCCTCGGACTGGGTTGGACCAGATCTATCAGGTTTTGCCTGGTGTACGTACACAATGAAGGAGTTAGCGAAGATCCTTTTAGCATGAAGTAACAAAATCCTACTGGGGAGGATGGATTGTTGTCGTGGCCGCCCAAGGTTGAGGGATGTTCATCTGGTTGTTGGTCGTTGGGAGCATATGACTAACATAGTGTGTCAATACCAATACGAGATACACTTGAATGTACAATGCTTACACTGAAAGGACCATACGGGTCAGGGAGAATATGACCGAGGTATCGCACGTTGATTTTTCCGCCGGATAGCCCGGTTGCGAGGTAGCTGCTGTCCGGGGAGAGCGCAATCGAATATATCTTTGCACCGTCCTCGATGGTAGGGCCAATCGGTGTGAGTGTTGATGCGTCCAGGAAATAGATAGTATGGTCTGTGTAGGTAGCGATAAATTTCCCACCGGTGGCCACAGCAATAGACTCGATGTAGTCGAGAGTCTGTGATTCGGCAACCAGGGACCCAGCGGAGACTTCGAAACACTTGACTCTGTTGTCGTTTGATACGACAAAAATCTGTCGACCGTTACTAGACCATGCAAGCGGAGTGTTCACGCGTGCAGAGATTATAGTGGTGTTGATATGGATGAGCTCGTCGCCAGTGCGACTGTTGAAAACGCGGACAGAACTACGTGCGCAGGCAGCGGCAAAGTGCTCGCCCTGTGGGGAAAACCTGATTCCCGTGACTTCGAGTCGGTCGAGCTTGAGTGGGCCTACAAGTCTCTTCCGGTTTGAGGTGCTCCAGATGTTCACCTCCCCGCGTCCGGTCCCGGTGGCAATCCTGGTCGAGTCTGGGGAGACATCGACTGCAGCCACCGAGTTTGCGCCATCCACACTGCTGACCTTTTCATGCAGCCCTGCGTCCCAAACGCATGTGCCACCTTTCTCCGTCCCGCACACTATCCATTTGTGATCACTTGACACGGAAATGGCGTTCATATCCATCCCCATCTGTTTTCCGACTTCTCGACCATCTTTGAGTCGCCATCGTCGAACTCCACGCGTGTCCCCGCTCAAAAGGTGCGTTCCATCAGGGTGGAATGCAATTGCGAACACCGACTGAAAAACACCGATGTCAAGTACTATTGTTGGTTCTTGCTAAATTGTCAGCATCGCACAACCATTCCTCAGTCCCAGTGAAAACTGGTTGTGCTAGATAGTGTACCTATATGTCGACGTGTGAATTTAGATTTTTTTGTCTGCCGAGATGTGCGCGTGGGTGTAGCGATAAGCAACGTCTATACATGGCCATAATCTGCCACTTTTTCCTTTTCTGCTTCTGTCTGCTGGTTAGCGATAAGCAACATCTATACATGGCCATAATCTGCCACTTTTTCCTTTTCCGCTTCTCTCTGCTGGCTAGCTGCGTGTTTTGTACTGCGTGCAATGCTGGAACGCCCTGCTCGTAGTACAAAACACGCCATACTACCAATTGTTTTCAGCTCGAGATTCATTGGGAGCATTTCGTTCGAGGTAAGTGCACATTTCTCGATGCTCACACTGGTATTGACAATCCTCTTCAGCATGGAACCCGCTGGCGGCACCGT